>BGPR01013631.1:0-41225 GCA_013235015.1 Araneus ventricosus | reverse complement strand
CCGTTATACAACCTGGTATTTGAATTATTGCTAACATGATTTTCTATATTAGGCAGCATATTTAGCTGTTATAATTAATTTAGATCTCTCTTAATATATATTTATGAGTGGGTTTGTTTTTTACGTGTTCAGCCAGTAATAAAGTTAGGTCTGAGATTTTATTAACAATAAACAATGTTGATTGATTTTAAAATGTGTATTTGTATTGAATTTTAAAATTTACTTGCTTTCAATATTTGTTTGAGGGGGGGGGCTTTCCCATGTGCTTAAATTAAGTCTTGAAAATAGTATTAATTATAGTTTAGTGAGAAAAATAGTGGGTCATGCAAAATACCAAAAAATGAAATCTTTAACATCACTTTTTAAAACTGCAAATAAACTACAGAAAATATCACACAAGCTTCCTATAAAATAAGTCCTGTAAAATTACCTCACAGTTACTGCAGTTATTCTGTAGATACTTCAGAAAATGTACTTCTGAATTAATGGCTATAAAATAACTTTAAATTTACTGCAGTATTACTACAGATTTAAAGTCTCATTATTTTTGGAATTTATCATTGTAAAATTACTGCACACAAACTACAGTATTTTTGCAGATAATATCTCATGGTATTTTTGGAATAAATTACTTCAAAATTACATCACATTAGCTGCAAATTAACTGAAGTATTTTTATAGTCAAGATTGCACTACGGAAAATCTACAGCTGACTGCAAAAAAACTTAAAAAATACTTCACTTCTGTAGAAAAACTACAGTTCATTTTTAGCTGGGTAGATTATCATATTAGGTTTAGATTATCATATCTTGTATTAATACAAGATATGATAATCGCGAACAGCAACGGAATTGAGTGGCAGTTATTGACTACAGTCTTTAGGCAAAGGCAAAACTTTCATGCTCCCCGAAGAGTGATGCAGGGATCATTTAATTAACTTGATTGAAATCTCCGATTTTCTTTCTTTGCGATTCGTTAAGAAAGAAGTTTCTTTCTGAGGCAATAATCTAGCGGAAGGATATTCATTAATTGAAAAAACCAATTCTATTAATTCTTCTATTTACAGCTTTTGAATCCAAGAGCAGAATTTTGTCGCTTAACAAGCAACATCAGCATGAACATGATAATATGATATTCAAAAATCATAAATATCAGCTATCCATAATCCATATCATAAACCATAAAATCATAAATATCCGCTATCCATAATCCATGTCCATGAACCATAAATATCCGCTAAAAATTAAGATGTTGAGTGACGCTATAGTCGTGGGCCAAGCGGAACAAACACCGTTAAAAATCTCTAGATCATCATCAGTTGACTCGATGTAACCAAGTTGAACAATACCGCTCCATTTTTTCGTACCTTGAAACATTATAGCTCTCTAGGGAGACAGCTATTATAAAACAAAAAAAAATCCATTTAAAAAATAGACGAACATCGGAAGGCATTTTAGCATTTAAAAAATATACAAACATTAGGAAGACAGTAATTTAAAACTAGGAATACACCTTTTAAAAAATATAACACATATTTGGACTCAGATGCATTGAAGAATGTAGTCACTGAATTGCTTTTTTTTCTTATTAATTTTGGCCTAATTTTCCAAAATAAATAATTCAGGTAAAGGGCGGAAACGTCAGCTATTTAATTTAATAAAATATATTTTACCTATGCAAAAGTAACAAGTTGTGATAAGCTAAAATTTCATTAATTTCCCTACATTTTTAGTAATAATTTTTCTATACAGTACATGTCAAGATAAGACTTTCACAGCATATAAATAAGAAAGAAAGTAAAAAATAGATATTTATAAATTTGGTATCCGAAATTAATTCTTTCACAGCAATCTAATACACAATTCGCTTCTTCTGTTTGACAAGGCTTTAACTGACATTTCTCCGAAAATGATGTTCTCTGTTTATGCTAAGTTAGATTTATGCAACGAACTCACAGGACCTGCATTATAATGATAAATAAACGAACTACTAATGTTCCAAGATTCTATCATTGCAGACGATATTTATACTTTTCAGTTGACAAGGTTCTCTCGGCATTTATTGCGACCTCTGCTCAGCTATGCGAGGATTTGTGTTGATTATAGAAATTTTGTGTACTGCTTTACAATAGAATAAAGTTAAATTTATTAAAATAGCAACATGGAAAATAAGTTGCACCATCTAGAAAGTTTGTCTGATTTATTCAGGCAGTGAAAGTGGTTTCGTCCTTTCCACATCGAGTGAGAGCAACGAAGACAGTTTCATTCAGAATTTGAGGTAATTAAATTGTAATATTAGTACGGTATTTTTAAAGAGTATAATACTTATTCATATTATAACTTCATATACTATATTATAAAGTTGCACTGTAGGCTTTCTATTTCTAATCAACCCCATTATTACCAGCTAACACTTTTTTTCGGTAATTGGAGGAGGAAGAAAAGGCATTCAACGCTTAAAGAAGTGCCATTACCCATGCCAAATGAGACGAAACAAACTAATATAAATTATTACGAAATTTAGCTGGAATCGAAGGGAAAGAAAAAAAATTGATGTTCCAAATACAGTGATTATTGAATAAGTTTAGTTTTGTTACCTTTCGGAATTACTGACTTTTATGGAATAATAAATAATCATCAGCAAAATTAATAAAATTGATAACACTTCAAAAAATTAATCAACCCTCTATCATGCTGAAAAGATAAGGATAGCAAAAGAGTTCATTTACTGAATCTTTGTGTCATTCCAAATTTAGACTCAAACTTTTCACTCAATTCTAAAGTATTTGTGAACAGAAACTACACCAGAATAAATTACCATCCCAAAAATAATTCTCCCTCAACTTTGAGTGTGCTTTTCATTTTCTTTGCAAAATAGGAAAGACATGCCAATTTTCATTGTTGCAGGATTAATTTAATAATTCATTTCCACAAACACCATCCTAAAAGTGAATTCCGCTTCTCTTGGAAACTTGATAAATAGTTTTCAAACTAGTAACGAGAAGATATTCTATCTAATTAATATACGTGCCTGATTTGATGCACCAAAAAGAGACATAATTAATTTCCTAAATTAAGCACGGCTAGATGTCTTGTTCGAATTTATTGTAGAAATTTACTTTGAACGGTGTGTGAGCGGTCTGCTGTACAGTGTTGTATTCGTGGCTGAAGTTCCACAAGAACGACTGGGATTGAAACTCTAAGAAACTGTTAGAATTCCTCTGACGATCAAAGTCTCGAACCATTGTGACATGAATTCCCCAGATTTAATGAAGTACTAGAGTAAATTGGTTTTGAAAGCAGAAGTTTTAAGAATAATTGCTTTCCCTTATAGTCAAAAGAAAGTTAAGGAATGTTTGAGGAATTATTTCTCCAAAGAATTAATGAGCTGCCAAGCTAATTAATACGCATTCATTGAGTTATTTGATGGAATTGTTTTTATCTAAATAAGTATCTAATCGATTTCTAAGCATGATTGTTACTAATCGAAAAATGTAAAAATATTGGTGATTTTAAAAATTCTGCGAGCTAATGTAAAATAAAAATCTAGCACAGTTTTATATTATTCAGAATAATAATGGGAAGCTCGTATAGGGTGATTAAAAAGGATTCCTCTATAATTCAGAAGGAAGTCAGGAATGCTAAGCCCGTTAGTATCAGATAGAAATATGGGGGCGCAACGAATTCATTGTGCATTGCCTCGAGAGGTCGCTGTGACTGTAACGCAATAGACTAATTGTCCATCCTGACTTTTTTCATGGAAGTAGAGTGGAACCTGAAGATTGTTTGGAAAAAATCTAGATATAGAAATTCCGATATAAATTGCATATTTTTATCCTTTTCTTATTAAAAAGGATAATGTATAATTAATTTTTGAGAGTCAAAGAAGATTAGAATGAACTAAAATATGAACGGAATTTATTTTTAAATATGCAGAAATACGTAGGAAATTTGGACATTTGTATATTTTGAAACTTTAAAAAAATGTATATTTTAGAAAAACCGAAACGATTTTTTTTACTTTTACACAAAGAAGTACTTACTGTCCTTTACAACATAATCTTTTGTCGAACATGTTTCACAGTTGTGCTCATTTTTATTCAGAGATCAAAAAAAGTCTACACGATAACTTATAAACGATAACTCGAAAACACGACGAGTTAATTGGATGAAATTTGGAAAAAATTCCTCTATATTTAATAAAAATAATTTTTTTAATTATCTATTTATTTAAAGATACTCATCAATAAGACTGAAAGATTTTCTTATAGTTACCAACATTTTCATCAAGACTTTACTTAAAGCTAACAAAAGCTTTTAATAAATAGCAGTCATTACAGTTTTTACTCAGTAACCAAGCAATATGAATCAAACTGCCGATTGCTTCGTCTGCTCATTCGGTTTATGGTGAAACAAATCCCTTTTCAAGAAAATGAATGTGGGGGGGGGGAGCACAAACTTCCAAAGTTAATACATAAAAGTTAGATTCTAGTAAGAAAATGAAGACCTTCTTTTATCTCTTGTTAATATTCATGAATTGAATACGAAGATATTCGATTCGATATCGGTTATATACATTTCCCTAGAATTTGTTGCAATTCAACGTGCTTATATTTATTATCACGGCAACTTTTTCATCCGCAATCGAGTCTAGCTGATTTTCATGAATATATTCTTCTTTCGTCATTATCAAAGAACGGGATTCTTTTTACGTAAAATTCCCTTTTATGTTTTCACGATTTTCTTTCAGAACAAAAATAATCGGTCGCCAAGAGCAGGCAACTCATCATACGAGCAGAAAATAAGAAATATAACGATGATTATTATATATAACAAAATATAATGAAGTTTTCCTGGAAACTTGCGATTTTTTTAATCTTGAACATAAAAGTAAGTATGAAGTAAATGAAATCATATCTGGTTTTTCTGCAAATCCGAGAAGGGAGACTGCATTGTGCTTTCTGCAGAAAAATAACAGTTTGAAAATATTTTTGGAGTTGAATAGGGAAATATGTTAAGACATATAGTTAGAGTGATTAAATTCGTGAAAGGGTAATTTTTAAACAGTCACTTGTTAAGGACTGACTTTCTATTTATATATTATTATAAATTTCTTGCTTTTGCTACAAGTACATATGATGAGGTTACAAAATGAGTTTGAAATTGTTTCGAAGCGATTTTCTATTGTTATTACTATTTTTTCTGGTATACAAGGTAGAAATGGCGGTTTTTGTAAAAATAACCGGCGGCGTTCGATTATTCCGGTTTAACTTGATGGTTATAAACGGTCAAAGTAAAAGGTTCCTTGTTTCGACAAAAGATTTTATTTACATATTTACAAGAAATCACACCATTGGTTAATACTTATCATTATCATACAATCTATTCATAAAATCTCTTGAAGCAATATGTTGATCCGCGAGTTGACACTTTTCATCTGAAACAATATCATTCAAAGACGTGACCAGCTTTTCGGA
Source organism: Araneus ventricosus (assembly GCA_013235015.1). Lineage (NCBI taxonomy): Eukaryota > Metazoa > Arthropoda > Arachnida > Araneae > Araneidae > Araneus > Araneus ventricosus. Next base: position 35,749 of record BGPR01013631.1, on the reverse strand, counting down.
AGGCACAGAATTTCCGAACAAGATAAATATTTTGTCGCTATCAATAGCAAACAAAGGTTTTTTCTGTTGTTGTTGTCTGCTTCCAAAAAGCAGATAAATTCTCAGCTCGTTCGGAAATGAGCATTCAAGATCCATTGGACAACTCTCGGTTACTGCGTCATCATTTGATTCCAAACAAGGAATCCTCCCATGGACCTAAAAGTGAAAGTTTATAAGTTTCAGCTAAGTAGTGTTTTAATTCTTGGTTGAAGTTGGTAACTATTGAAAAGCTAATAAATTGATAACTAACCTAATTTCTTTAAATTATCTCTTTTCCAAAGCTGATTTCGGCGGTCTTTTAATAAATACCATTAGAGAAAATAAATAAATAAATAATAATAATAATAATAAAAACCTATTAATAGGAATAAAGGTAAAAACGGTGTTCAGTTAAAACTAGTAGGTCTTCTCCTTCCTTTACACAACGTTTAGAAACTAGTGCAACGGGCAAAAAATCTACGCTCGTGACTGATGAATATCGATGTTTTACACAATTTTGTATCCGAAAAGAGCATTTTTTTGAAATTATATCAGTGTATTTGTCTGCACGGTGTTTATAATACTTCTCCCCGTCATATACCTGAGTTCTTTCTTTTTCTAAAATATTTCTTAGAAGCGGTCATTTTTCTTTCTTTGTCATTTTGAAAAAAATAAGTATCTTAAATAAAGTCATTTAAATAACCGTTTCTATTGACACCTAATTCTCTAATTTTGTTTATTGTTTTATGTTTCAGGTTCTATTCTTCCGCTTTTGAAAGCCAATATAAGCGAAGCACGAAATTTTTTTTAAATAAAATCAGATTTCGGTTAGTTTCGAAAATTCTTCTGCCATAATAAGGATTAGTTGTGATTTCCTTATAAGGGTAATTAAAGAATAACTCAACGAGTTCTGAAATACGACATAACTTTAAAATTATAAATTTAACCTGCAATTCAAATTACGTGAAGAAGAAGCAGTTTAGAAATGTTTAATTTTTGTTTAGAGTCCCTTTAATTAATTTAAATTTAAAAGCAATTTAAATGTTTTGCATTTAGAGTTAAATTTTCAAAAAGAATTCTTAACGGAACGCACAAATCGGATTTCTAATTTTTAAAATGAAAATACCATTTGAATATTTAATACAAATTGTATTTATCTTCAAGATAAATGGAAAAAAACACGGCTATGTCCGAAAAATGTATAAAAAATATTAAATTCGCAGTATACAGCAGCTTATTAAGATAAATAAAATTAGCACGAAATATTTAGAAAATATCTTTAATCTTAAGAATATCGCAGGCACAATTTTATTCGTGTCTGATTCTATTTACCTTCGTCATACTTCCAGGCATTATTATTCTGAAGTTATTTCTTCAATTTCCTATTTTTTTGCTCAATGTTTCAACGGATGTTATAGACATGTCTTTGTGGTGAGTATTTCTTTTCTAAAAAATTGGTCCGATTTAGTAGGCGAACATAAGCAAAGAACTTTATATTTTGGCGTTAAAATCTCACTTTTATTATTTTCGAAAACCCTTTAATGAAGCTAGACATCGCATATAATGACTACTAAAGAACGTTAATGTCAATGGCGCCTAATTTTTTTTAACAGAAAGAAGACTTGAAAAGTTTTCCTTTTAGGCACATCCAACGAGTGTCAGCATTTCCGGATATTATTTGACTTAGCTTTATTAATAAGGTAAGTTATTTTTATTTATTCTGTGCTCGTTTGTTGGCCACCAATTCGAAATTAATAATTAATATTTGAACAAAAAAAATTAACATGATTTGATCTTGTTATTAATATGAATTTTTTATTTATGAATTTCCCTGTGTTATTCGTAATTAAAGAACGTTTGGCGCAATATGGCTCTTGTGTCATAAAAACCTGCAAACTCCAATCCGCTTGCGGGGCGCCTCCAAGACTTGACCAAAAAATATTCCTGTCGAAAGACATTCTTTGTGTTCTTCATTAAAATCGGATTGCTCAAAAATGGCCAGCAATATTTTTTTAAAAATTGCTCTTAAAGAATTAATTGCGATAAAGTATGTAAAAATGTATTAAGAGAAATATTAATTGACTGGAAATGTTCTTTACTTTATCTAACCTCGAATTTAAAATCTCCAATCCTGGAAAAAATCTTTGAATTAAACCATTTAACGGTTAATGTTTGTCATTTTGTTTACCCTTTTTATATTGTTTGAGAATATACAGAATTTCAATATTAAGTATAAATTTTAAAAAACGCACCACTTTATTATTGGCAAATACTTCTATTTTGTCAATAAAACCACGGTCCGTTTGCGGTGCCTCCAAGATTTGGCCAAAAAATCTGTAGCTGGGAAATACTTTTTTTCCCTAAAAATAGAACTGCAGCAAAGATGTCCAACAATATTTCAAAGAATTGCATATGATGAAGTGTGTAAATTTTTTTAAAGAGAAAAATTAATTCCAGTAAAATATCCATTACTATTTCTAAAGATTACAGGAAAATTAAAATATCTATTCCTATAAAAAAAATCTGTGAATTAAACCATTTAACATTGAACGCCTCACGTTTCGAAATTTCTTTAACTTTTATGTATTGTTAGAGGATTTTCAGAATAAAGAATAAATTTAAAAAAAAGGCACCATTTTATTATTTGGAAATAATTATATATTTATTTTTTCCTCATGTCATACTTACAGGTCTATTACTTACGGGTATATTTTTTCCTCATGCCATATATAACTTTCGTGAGAACATTTTATTTATATTAATTAAAAAACTGCATCTCTTTAGAGGTAGTGGTTTGAAACAGTAATTGAGGCTTAAAGGCTTGTAGGCTGTCGAATGTGATATACACTCGCAACGGCTAGTGTAGTAGTCCTCTGTCCATGACCAGTATTATTTTGTGTCGAGACCTTGCGACTATGATATATTATGTAATTTAGCTATATATGACGGATGTTTCGTGACCAATGCGAAAACGAAAGAGATTACAGGAACCACTCTGTTATTTGAGATGCGATCTCAGCGTGCCACAACGGGAAGCAAAGAAATTACCATCACAATCATAACTGGGCTCCATGAATGTCAGCGACTGTCTGGTCCTGGCTACATCAGTTCTAGGAGTTTTAACGGAGTTCACGGACTCAATAATCTAAAATCATAAAGACTTAATTTTAATTTATGATTATAAACAAATAAGATGCATTTGATTTAACCTGATATTAAAATACAAAAATAAGCCTAATTTAGTTAAATCCTGATATAAAGGAGTTAAATTATCATTCAATTTACATAAGATGCCTCCTTTATCATCCATTAGTTGTCGCAATCATTTATCCTTGCATTCAAAAATTACATTATTACGGAAAGAAATGATATAATTGTTTTATTTACAGCTGGGATTATTTTGTTTACTAATGTGGTCATCACGAAAGTTACAATTCGCCTTGTGGCATTATCGGAAGTCAATCCCTCCGCTCAAGGTTTTTTCTCTCGATTGGCCTAATATTGGCAAGTACGACCAGTTGCTGGAGACGGAAAACTATTTCCTTTTTCATGAGAGATTGCGGCCATTTCTGCTGATCAGAGGTTTGTTTACTTTCTGCTTCTGGAAACGCAGTTTAGTTTCCGTAGTTGCTGTTCTTTATTTAATCTGAAGATCTCTAGAAAACATCTGGGTTTTCATTTCTTCCATAGATCCATATGATATTTCGGGATGTCTTTTTGTACCGTATTAAAAAAGAATAATTATTTTGTTTCGAAATAGTAGCTATTTTTTAAATAATGAATTCTTGTCATAAAGCTAACATCACAGAGTAATAGCTTCTTTCTCATGAGCAATGATAATCAAACATTTTTTCTAGTAAATACTTTCTCCAGTGGTTTAGGTCTATGGTATGAGATTTCGCTACAGTCCCGAAAAATGAAACTTTTCCAAAAAAATTCAAAATTTCCTAAGTCAAATAGGAAATTGTGCATATATCATAGCAAGGAATTTATTTCTGAAAAAATAAACCAAATTTTAAAAAAAATATATTACACACTTTGTTAACTATAATTCCTCCAACCATCACATAAGCTGTGTTAAAGAGGAATGTAGTATTGGTAATTAATAGACATTGGATATTTGATTAAATTATGTTCTTAGAAAACGCGCGAAATGCTCATTTTTGTTTAGAAAAGGGATGCAAAGGGAACTTTTCAGTAGCTTGAGATATTGTGCGTGAACTATGTGATTTCCGGTGCTCGAAAAATGAAAACGACAACTGTTTTCCTTCATCACATACAGTTTTCTTATCAATATTTTTTTGTCCTTATTTCAATTATTGTACCGGTGGACAAAATACGGCAAATTTATATTGATGAAAAATTTAAAAAAAAACCTGTAACAAAGCACTTTAAATCAGAGGTTGAACTAAAGACCACTTTTCATTTCCTTTTCCTGGGAAATCCGATTTTTTCTCACTTTAATCCTTCTTCTAATACGCTTCATGTCTGTGTTTTTCACAAGTATTCAGCATAAGCAACCAGCAATAAACTCCCAGCAGATTAGCAAGTCAAATTCCTTCATAATTTTTTTACCGTATCCTTTTCAACTTTGTTCTGTAGTATTGGTTAAGTATTTCGCTGCTTTTATTGATTAATAAATTTAGTGGAAACATCCAAGATTCCATACGTTTTTTCTTGGTTGCAAATCAGTGCAATATGCATTTATTAAATGCAATATGCTTAAGTTTTTTATCCAAAGCATTTTTACCTCTAAAAGTGGTTTCACCATAATTTGCACATGCTCCGGTTTAAGTTACTGCACTTCTGATCTCTGAAGAAATGTAAGATCCGTAATAATAAATTAAATTACTCATCTCTAATCAGTAATAATTTAAACTAAAATGTAAACATAAGTATTAATACTTAAGTATGACAACTGCATGACGCTAAAATTCAAACTTATAATTGTAGTTAATCCGTCATCTCGCTGGAATACTATTTTCATTTCTTTTCTTATATTAATAACTTATAATTTATTTTTATTTTCTTTCTTCAACTTCATGCTTGCATTTTAAATTTCTTAAATATACACATATTTAATTATTTACCACCCACAGCTATCTAACGCTCAAGATATTTTATTAAAAATATTTTTTATTCTGACTCTATTTTGTGTTTCGGAACTTTCGTGCAAGCTTATTATAGCTATCTTTTCAAGCCCCCTCTCTACCTACACACAGCAAGGATAAAATATTCCCGGATTTTTTTTCTATTTAATATGTGTTATAAATCAGATTTGCTTCCTAAATTCGTTGTTTACTTTTTCTGTAAATTTTAATTAAGAAATAACTGAAGAGTTATAAATATAAATATTTTAAATATTTATCCGAACGTACAAGTCCAAATGTCCGTTTATCCATCAATATCGAAACATAAGTTAGTTCCAAGTTTATATTAACTTTATAGTTAATTTTAATAATATGTTGAAATTAGGCTCCGAAGTAAAAAAAAATACAATTTTTCAGGAACCCTTCGAATTTTTTTTTATATATAATGTTGCAAATACTGAGCGTAAATTTTTGACAATTGACTTTGCATTGATTTAATCCATGGTCATGAAATATTTGCCTGTGTATATTCACAAATTTTTATTATATCAATTTCAAAATTTATAAATCACTAAAAGACTTTGAAAACTGCAAAATTCTGATTCTTGTTAAGCAACTGCTTAATGTAGATCAGGAATTATTGATATTAAACTGTATCTGTGCACGTATAGAATAATCGTAACCTTCACAAAACGTTAGTATCGAAATTTTATATTTTTAAGATTCTGCAAGACATTCGTTGAAAGATTTATACAGAGTGAATCTAAAAGAGATGGGCTGAATGTGAAGAAGTGGTAGTCAGAAGATTTGTCATTTAAAAGGGACATACTATAAGACATAAGATATAAATAATTTCATCATGTTATAATAAAGAATGGTTTTTGCTAAATTGGCTTTTGATTTAAACGGAGTTTAATTTTTTTTATTTAAAATACATTGGGAGGGGGGGGGGCATGAACCAGATTTTAACACACTGATCGAATATAATCTGTTATTCTGAGATATGTTTTGAGAATGTCTTGAAATCAAATTTATTATGAATTGTTTCAATGAATTTCTTTAATGAAGTCAATCAGTCAACCATGTTTTCTTCTACTTTCTTTAAGTAGCTTTAAAAAAATCAGTGTACTTTTAAATCATGAAACTGAATAACGGCAGCATAAGATTATTATAAAGACCTCAGAATACCTTATTAAAGTTAGTTCCACATTGTTCATAAATGTGAATTAATGTTGAAATATGGTAATGAATAACTATTTCACATAATAAAATTGCTTTAGAAGGGACACTTTTCATTTCCGACGACTCTTAAACAGATTTTAAGTTTTATCACCGGTTTGAAACCACAAAAAGAACAACACAGCTTCTTGTTTTATATAGCTAGAAACTTTTAATTTTGATGCTCGGCATTTTAAACAATAACTTCTTTTCGAATGCTAGCTTACAGCCAGTTTTACTGCAATGTATTTATTCTTAAGAATATTGCACTGGATATACTTTTCAGGCCTGATTTAATTTATTGCAGTCATATTAAAAGAAATTATGTTCTGAAATTATATTTTCATGTTCAATAATTTTGTTTTATGTGTGATGTAGTCACCTCTAGGTTGAAAGTTCATGTTATATTGTTTCGCTTTTGAAAGTCAATATAAGCGAAGCACAAAATATTTTTGAAATAAAATCAGATTTCGGTTAGTTCCGAAAAACTCTTTCTACCATAGTAAGCATTCGTTGTGATGGACAGATAAGTGTAATTAATGAAAACCTCATCGGGTTTTGAAATACGATATAACTTTAAAATTATAAATTTCATCCTCCAATTACGGAACGAATAAGCAGTTTAGAAAACTGATTTTTATTTATACTCCCTTGAATCAATTTAAATTTAAAAGCAATATAATAATTTTGCATTTAGAGTTAAATTTCTTTTAAAATTTCTGAAATAATTTAAGATAACGGAATGCGCAAATTGGATTTCTAATTTTTAAAATGAAAATACCATTTGAATATTTTAAGCAAATCATATTTATATTCATAAAAAATAGGGGAAAAAACCATGGCGGTGTCCGAAACAATGTACACTAGCTTATGAAGATAAATAAAATTAACATTAAATATTTAGAAAACATATTCAGTCTTAAGAATATCGCAGAATCAATTTTACTCGATCTGATTCTATTTACCTACGTCATACTTCGAGAATTTACTATTTTGAAATTATATTTTCAATTTCCCTTTTATTTGCTTACTATTTTAACGGATATTGTAGACATCTCTTTGTGGTTGATTATATTTTCTTTTTTTTCCCTTTCATTTTCTAATTTCTTTCATATGTATAAATATTTTAAATTGGTCCGATTTAGAAGGCCACTATAAGAAAGAACTTTATAATTTTGGCGCTAAAATCTCACTTTGATTAGCTCGGAAAACCATCTAATGAGGCTAGACATCGCATATAATGGCTACTAAAAATACCGTTATTGTCAATGACGCTTAATTGTTTCAACAGCAAGAAGTCATGAATAGATTTCCTTTTAGGAAAGTCCAACGAGTGTTAGTGTATACAGATATTATTTGACGCGGCTATCTCAAGTATGATCGGTTTTTATTTGATTTTTTTATTTATTTTATTCTATGCTCGTTTGTTGCCTACCATCTCGAATTTGAATTTTCAACCCGCTTGTAGCACTTCAAAGATCATAAATGGTCAGAACCGCAAGAGTAAAAGTGGATAAAAATTTTCAAAAGAAAGCCTAATTGAGCTGATATTTTCACTACACTTTTCTAACGATAACATGGACTTTAAAATTTTTGACATAAAATATTTTATGCTCAACACCTCGTATTCGGAATTTTGTATATAATTTTAATAGTATTAGGAGATATTAAAACTTTAAGCATTATTGAGCAATTTTATAAAACTCACCACTTTTTTAATTTGGAAAAATTCTATATTAATTTTATTTCGGATACGCCGTTTATATAACTTTGAATTATTGATTTCTCTTCATATATAAACTGCAACTCTTTGGAGATAGTGGTTTGAAAAAGTAATTGAGCCTGCAAATATGAAGGTGTCGAATTTGACATGTACTCCCAACGGCTAAATTCAGCTCTTGGCCCCAGAGTATTATTTTTTTTGAGAATATACCCTTTTTTAACAATTACCTGAAATTTAAAATGTTTGATTTACAGCATTTTATACTCAATACTTCGTATTTCAAATTTTGTATATAATTTTAATAATATTAGTAGATATTCAAAATTTAAGTATTATTGAGTAATGTTATAAAAGGCACCACTTTATTAATTTTAAATAATTCGATATTTATTTTTGTTCTGATACACGCACCGCCTTTGGAAAAATACGCTTCTCATTTTATTTATAAACCGCAACTCTTTGGAGATAGTGGTTTGAGAGAGTAATTGAGGCTACAAATGTGGTGAGGAGGTTATGGAATGTGACGGCTAGAATAAAATATCTTGGCAGATAAGTATTATTTTTTGAGACGATACCCAGTGGTCCACTTTGGCTTTCTAGAAAGTCAAAAATGATAGTGACGAAACTAAAAACAGCAGAGCCTTGAAATTTGATCAGTTTCTAAGAAATGGACTTCAGTTGTGTGTGTGTGTATCGCATGAAATTTCTTAACAATCGGTAGGCTATTTCTTGATTTGCATTAATTTAATTAATTCCATTCCTTTGTTCTCTATAGAAGAAAATATTGTAATCTTCCCAAAAGTTAAAAATAATTGAATAAAACAAAAAGTAAGAAAATAGGAAATTTTACGAAATGAAGGAAATAGTCTAAGATTTATGAAATTGTAATCAAGTCTGATGTGTATTTTTTAATTTTTAATATTCCAAACATTTGCCTAATAAAATATATTTTAGGATATAAATACAAATGCCTTTGAATATGGTTAAAAAGGGAAAGAATTTTTATAATTTAATACATATGTTATATGAATTCAAATCAATTGTAAAATAAACTTTTTTCAACTCTAAAATTGCATATTTCTCACAAAATGAATATGGAAATTGAATTTCTCGAAAGGCTCTTCATGGAAATATGCCAAAGCATTTCAAGAACTAACTTTTAAGAGTCATGGATAAGGGTATTGTTTTACTTTATTCGAATTATTTTTCATATTATTCTTATGAAAAATTATTTGTGTTATGTTTTCCTAATTTCATGCGACTATCTAGTTGTAGCTTCAAACAACTCTTGAGAGGCAGTCAATGAAGCAACCTAACTGTTAATTTGTTAACATTGATATAAAATACGAGGGTAAGTCATTAAGTAAGTCACAAAAGATAAGAAAAAAAATAATTTCCATGATTATCACTTGGAAACAATTTTATTTTTCAATATAATCTCCACCAATGTTGATGCAGTTACGCCATCGTTTTATCAGCGTCCCAATTCCAGCTGCATAAAATTCTTGGGGTGCTGTCTCATAACAGTAGGACTTCGTTTTCGACGTCGTCATTTTCTGTCAAGTGTTTGCCTCCTTGATGTTGTTTTAGTGGACCAAACAGACGAAAATTGCTTGGGGCTAAATCTGGTTGGTCAGTGCTACATTAAGAGTTTTTAATTTGACTTATAGCAACAACGTCTAGTATGAAAGCCATCCATCCATGACTAATATCATTTTGTGTCGAGTAGGGTATGCCTCAGTATGTCGTTTGATCATCCAGCAGTAATCTACCAGAATAGTAAGATAGCAACTTCTTTCATAATGTTCTTCCGTATCCTTTACAACTTGGTTTAATCTGTCTCTAGTTTCGAGTAAAGTTACTCCAGGCATCTTCCATCTTTCGAAAAGACTTACAAACTGTTTATAAGCAGTTATATGTGTAGCGGTGGCCGTAGAGCCTTTCTCTGAGGTACCAAAGTTTCATTAACAACATTCTTTTCGCCAGCTGTTAGCGTCTAACGATGTGTCTAATCAGTTTTCTCCACTTGAAATATTCATGTTCGACTGTCTCATGAACAAACAAAGCACAGCTACTTCGTGCAGCAAAATTTATGACACAAAATTATATCTAAAATTTTGAAATTCCTTCACACCATCTAGTGGTATTCATGATAATTTATATTCCGCAGAATTTGAGATAATTCTTTTTAACCTTTATCAAGGTGCATGGAATGTCCGATAGGATTCGCGACAAACTATTATCTTGATGAACAAGACTGCTTTGAGGCTAATTTTTGACGATTCTGTAAGAAATCATAAGTCATCGGAATTCCATTCATTTCCGAAATAGTCAAGTAAGTCAGTGATATCTTAATAGTAAACAAGATTCCCTCTTTTTGTGAAAAATGGGATAAAACTTTTCAATCGTTGCCTTTACCAAATGGCCTTCTAATTCATAAAAAAAATTCCTTAAAAAATAAAATTTTTAAACAAATCTGAAATTAAAATTTCCCATTAAATTATCACTGATACATATTTCTGTGCAAAAGAATCTAACTTGATTGGATATTTGAAGTATTTTTCTCCTTTTTAGAATATAAAAAATTGTCGAAAACGGCCACATTTTCTCATGAAGTTTCTTGGCAGAAGACCTGTGAAATGTGCATTTATGAAACGTTTACCTCAATTATCCAAGGCATCTGTCCCTAAGTATTTACACAGGATTTACATTTGCCCTCGTTTACGTTACTATACTTCTGCTCCCTTCAGAAATGCAGACGATCCTTAAAACTGTAATCAAATTGTTCATCTATAATCAGTAATCTTTTAAAGTGAAATATTTACTCAATAAATAAGAAGGGCAACTGCATGGCGTAATTGGAATGTTAATTAGATATTTTATCACTATCGATATTTAGATATTTTATTTTTAATTATTGTTAAGCCATCATGTACCGGAATGATTATTTTTATTTCTTATCTTTCCTCCTATTAATTCCTTATGTTTTTATTTTTATATTATTTTTCAACATCACTTGTTTATTTAAAATTTACTTTATCTCAAACATTTTTCCTTATTCAAGCAATTAACTTTTTTTCTTTATGTACTTATTCATATATCACTTACACATGATTAAATCATACTGACTCTTTCGAGATTTATTATTAAAAATACTTTTATTATATATTTCAGAATCTATTTTAAGTTTTAGAGCTCTGGCGCTAACATAGTGCACCTTTCTTTTTATCCCCCCTCCCCCAACACACACATACGGCCAACAAAGTTAAATATTTACTATTATTTTTTCTTCTGGTATCCTTAGCATGAAAATGTTTATCTTGGAATTTTTCATATATCGAAACGTTTCCAAAATTAGTTGTTTACATTATCCTTCTAATTTTGCTTAAGAAATATCTAAAAAATTGAAAATAAAATACTAAATATATACTATTTATCCGAAAGAATATGGAAAGATCATTTATCTTCTGTTTTATCTTAAACTTACTTTTCTCATGGATAATTGAAATAATATCTTGAGTCTGGTTCTTAAATTAAAATAAAGATTTTGTCACGAGGGTATTTAGGGGACCAAACTGGAATTAATGAAAGGTAGGAAAGTGTCCGGATACTTTTGGTCATATAGTGTAGATTAACATATATTAGGTCATACTTATTTCATTTGGTAGCTCGATTGACAGCCTTCAATGCATTTCTCGCTGATGCGATGGAATAATCAACAAACTCTCTAGAAAACATCAGGCTTTATATGCAGGTCGGCAGCAGATATGTCATTTCTTGCAACGAGGTCTTCTGGAGATATCACAGACCCTTGAGATACCCTCAAAGAAAGGATAATAAATGTGAATTTTTCATATCAGGTACGAAGTAAACTAAATTATTTTCCGACTGTGCGTTGAAAAGCGATTGCATTATTCATTTACAAATAAAGGAACGGCTGCCTGAATACGATTCGTATTTTAAGAGTGATTGAATTTTATTATACAGAAAATATTATTGTCATGATTAAACATTAGAATGTTTTTAACATATGTCTCTGGCATGATTACTTTTTATGACACTTAAGCAGAGAAATCTAACGGATATTGATAGAAACGGTAAGGACTTTATTTAAGCTACTTTTTTCTGAAACTGACAAAAATAGAAATTGCCGCTTGAAGAGGCATTTTAGGAAAAGAAAGAACTCATGGATATGACGGGAAGAAGTTTTATAAACACCGTACAGACAATTACACTGATATAATTTCAAAAAATGCTCTTTTGGGACACAAGACAGTGTAAAACATCGATATTCATCAGTCACAAGCATGGCTTTTTTGCCCGTTGTTCTCGTTTCTAAACCATGTGTAAAGGATGGGAAGACCTACCGATTTTAATTGAAAACCGGAGTTTCCTTGGATCTATTAACAGATTTTTCAGTTTTTGTATTATTTATATATATTTATTTTCTGTCCCTGTATTTATTAAAAAAACCAGCAAAATCAGTTTTAGAAAAGAGATAATTTAAAGAAATTAGGCTAGTTATCAATTTATTATTTTTTCAATAGTTACCAACTTCATCCAAGAATTAAAACACTACTTGGCTAAAATTTGTAAACTTTCACTTTTAGGTCGATGGGAGGAGACCCTCTTTGGACATCAAATGATGAGGAAGTAGCCAAGAGTTGTACAGTGGATCTTGAAAGTTCGTTTCCGAACGATCTGAGAATTTATCTGCTTTTTGGAAGCAGACAACGGCAACAAAAAAACCTTTGTTTGCTATTTATAGCAAAAAAATATTTATCTTGTTCGGAAGTTCTGTGCCTTCCGAACATAGACATAGATAGTATCCTTAGTCTATGCTTCCGAAAGACTGGTCACGTCTTTGAATTTTATTGTTTCCGATGAAAAGAGTCGATTCGCGGTTCAACATATTGCTGAAAGAGTTTTTATGAATAGGTTGGATGATAGGTATTGACCAATGGGTCTTGTAAATATGTAAATAAAAATTTTCGTTGAAACAAAGAACGGGTTATTTTGACCGGTAATAACCAATAAGTTAAATCGGATGCCGGTTATTTTGTATACCAAAAAGAAAATAGTAATAATAATAGGAAATCGCTTCGAAACATTTACGAACTCATTTCGTAAATTTACCATTTGTATTTGTAGCAAAAACTAGAAATTTATAATAATATGGAAATAGAAATTCAGTCCTTAACAAGTGACTATTTAAAAATAACATTTTCAGAATTTAATCACTGTAACTATATGTCATAACATATTTCCCTATTCAGCTCCAGAAGTATTAAAAATATTTTCAAACTATCGTTCTTCTGCTAAAAGAACAATGTAGTCGCCTTTCTCGAATTCACAGCAAAATCGGAAAATAATTTCGTTTACTTTATATTTACTTTGATATGCAAGATAAAAAAATCCCAAGATTCGAGGAAAACTTCATTTATATTTAGTTTATTATAATGATAATCGTTATGTTTTTTTTCTTCTGCTCGTATGATGAGTCGTCTGCACTTTGCGACCGATTATCTTGATTCTACCAGAAAATGTAAAAACATAATAGGGAATTTTGCGTAAAAGGAATCCCATTCTTTGATAATGATGAAAGAAGAGATATTCATGAAAATCAACCAGACTCCATTACGGGTGGAAAAGTTTGCTTGACAAAAATATAACCACGTTTAATTGAAACGAATCCTAGGGAAATTCATATAACCGATATCGAATCGAATCGAATATTTGTATTCAATTCATGAATATTAATAAGATATAAAAGAAGTTCTACCTTTTTCTTACTTGAATCTAACTTTTATATAATAACTTTGGATGTTTGTACTCCCCCCACCTTCATTTCCTTGCAAAGGGTCTTCTTTCACTAAAACAGAAAGAGGAGACGAAGGAATCAACAGTTTCTATCCATGTTGCTTGCTACTGAACAAAAGCTATAATAATTGCGATTTATTGAAAGCGTCTGTTAGCTTGAAGAAAAGTCTTGATGAATATGTTGGTAACTATAAGAAAATCTCTTAGTTTTATTTTAGAATTTGTTTGAATGAATAGATAATTAAATAAAATTTATTAAATATATAGACATTTCTTTAAATTCAAAGTATAATATCGAATTTCTTCTATATATTCTTAACTAAACAAAATATGAAACATTTTGTATTTCGCTACGTCTTATGTTGAAGAGAATCCAGTATAGTTTTTAAAATAATATTTCTATTGGCTGCCTGATTTTATCAAAAATTTGACATTGGGTGAGGGTAGGAAAAATGGGCACTGCAAAAATTCATGCATTCGAGTTTGCTGCTTTTTTTTAGTTATTGAAATAACATACACATGAACAGATATTCAACTCGATGATAGATTTGGTTCAAAATTTGAAGAACTCCTACGATTTAGCTGATGAAACCATACTCCAAATTCCATCGAATTAGCGCGTTGTGTTTTTCTGTTATCGTTTATCATTTGTCGTGTTATCATTTTTTCATCTCTCAATGAAATGAATACAACTTTGAAAAACGTCCGGCTAAAGATTGTTTTGAAAAAGACAATAGGTACTACTTTGTATAAAAGTAAATGAAAATTTAGTTTCTGTTTTTATAAAATAAAAAAAAATTACACTGTAAACTAATTTCCAAATTACATTCGTATTTGCATATTTTTAAAATTAAATTCCGTTCATAGTTTAATTCATTCCAATCTTCTTCGACTCTCAAAAATTAACTACAAATAATTGTTTTCAGTAAGAAAATGATAAAATTTGCAACTTATATTGCAATTTCTATATATGAATTTTTTCTAAAGAACTTTCAGGGGTTCGACTGTACTTCCATGGAAAAACACAGGATGAAAAATCAGCCAACGGTATGGTCTATTGCGCCACAGCGACCTCTCGAGGCAACGTACATTGCATTCGTTGCGCCCCCATGTTTTTAGCTTAGCATTCCAGACATCCTTATAAATTATTGAGGAATCATTTTTAATCACCCTGTATATGGCATCCCATTAATATTCTGAATTTTATAAAACTGTGCTAGATTTTTATTTTTCGTTAGCTCGCAGAATTTGTGAAATCACCAATATTTTTGCATTTTTCGATGAATAATAATCATGCTTAGAAATCGATTCGATACTTATTTAGATAAAGAAAAATTCCATCAAAAAACGCAATGAATGCGTGTTAATTAGCTTGACAGATAATTAATTCTTTGGAGAAATAATTCCTCAAACACTCCTTAACTTTCTTTTGACTATACGGGAAAACAATTACTCTTAAAACTTCTGCTTTCAAAATCAATTTACTCTAGTAACTCATTAAATTTAGGGAATTCATCTCACAATGGTTCGAGACTTTCATCGTCAGAGGAATTCTAAAAACTTCTTGCAGTTTCAATCCCAGTCGTTCTTGTAGCACTCCAACCCTGAATCCAATACTGTACAGCAGACCGCTCACACACCGTTCAAAGTCAATTTCTAGAATAAATTAGAACAAGACATCTAGTAGTGCTTAATTTGGAAAATATTTATGTCTCATTCTGGTGCATCAAATCTAAAACTTATATAAATTGGATAGAATATCTTCTCATTTCTTGTTTGAAAACTATTTATCAAGTTTGAGAAGCGGCATTCACTTTTGGGATGGTGTTTGTGGAAATGAATTATTAAATCAATCCCGCCACAATGAAAATCTGGCCTGTCTTTCCTATTCTGCCAAGAAAATGAAAGAGATAATCTAAGTTGAGGGAGAATTCTTTTTGGGATGGTAATCTATTCTGGTGTAGTTTCTGTTTACAAGTAATATAGAACTGAGTGAAAAGCTTGCGTCTTAATTTGGAATGACACAATTATTCAGTACATACACTCTTTTACTCTATTTATATTTTCATCAAAATAGATAGTCGATTAATTTTTAGAAGTATTATAAATTTTATTAATTTTGCCTACGATGATTTATTATTCCATAAATGTCAGTAATATTGAAAGGTAACAAAACTAGACGTACTCAATAATCAATATTTCAATTTTTTCTTTGGTTTCGATTTCAGCTAAACTTCGTAATAATTTATATAAATATACTTCGGCTCATTTGGCTTGGGTAATCGCACTTCTTTAAGCGTTGAATGCCTTTTCTTCCTCCTCCAGTTACCGGAAAAAAAGTGGTTACCTGGTAATAAATTAGTTGATTAGAAATAAAAGGCATACAGTATAGCTTTATAATATAGTATATGAAATATAATATGAATAAATATTATACTCTTTAAAAATACCGTACTAATATTATAATATAATTACTTCAAACTCTGAATGAAACTTTCTTCGTTGCTCTCACTTGATGTGGGAAGGACGAAACTAATTTCACTGCTTGAATAAATCAGGTAAACTTTCTAGATGGTATAACTTGTTTTCCAAGTTGCTATGTTAATAAATTTAACTTTTTCTATTGTAAAGCAGTATTGTCAGTCACAGCCTTGCCAAACCAAAGAGGGGAATTGTGTATAAGATTGCTGTGAAAGAATTAATTTCAGATAGCAAATTCTTAAATATCTATTTTTTACTTCATTTCTTGTTTCTATGTTGTGAAAGTCTTATCTTGACACGTGCTGTATAGAAAAATTCTTACTAAAAATGTAGGGAATTTAATTAAATTTTAGCTTATCACAATCTTGTTACTTTTTCATTGGTAAAATATTTTAAATTAAATTAAATAGCTGATGTTACCGCCATTTATCTGAATTATTTATTTTAGACAATTAGGCCAAAATTAATAAGAAAAAAAAGCAATTCAGTGACGACATTCTTCAATGCATCCGAGTCCAAACGTGTGTTATATTTTTTAAAAGGCGAATTCCTACTTTTAATTACTGTCCTCCGAATGTTCGTATAACTTTTAAATGGTAAAATGACTTCCGAATGTGTGCATATTTTTTAAATAGTGTTTTTTGGTTTTATAATAGCTGCCTCACTAGAGAACTATAATGTTTTAAGGTACGAACAAATGAAGTGGTATTGGTCAACTCGGCTACATCGAGTCAACTGAATAAGATCTAGACATGTTTAACGATGTTCATTCAGCTTGGCCCACGAGTATATCTTAATTTTTTTTTTTACTTTTAAAAGAGAAAGAAAAAAATTGAAATTTTCGAAACGGATATTTATGATTTTTGAATATAATGTTCTCATGTTCATGTTGGTGTTGCTTGTTAAGCGACTAAAAGCCACTCTTGGATTCAAAAGCTGTAGATAGAAGAATTAACAGAGTTGGTGTTTTTAAATTACTGAACGTCTTTCCGCTCTATTATCGCTTCAGGAAGAAATCCCTTTCTTAACGAATCGCAAAGTTAGAAAATCGGAGATTTCAAGCATGTTAATTAAATGATCCCTGCATCACTCTACGGGGAGCATGAAAGTTTTGAATTCCCCAAAAGACTATAGTCAATAACTGCCACGCAATTCCGTTGTTGTTCGCGATTATCGTATCTTGTGTTTGTATGCTTTTTCTTTCTGATCAATATTAACAAATGAAAATTTATAATTTGCATTTAGTATTTTTCAATTCAAGCTATTCGAGTTCATATAAATATATGAAAAATTCTTTAAAATATAGTTTTTTATATAAAGATAATATTTACTTTTTCTCAGGCATATTGTTTTTGAAACTTAAATAACGAAACTTCTTTTAAAGACATATTTTTTCATTTATTTTGAAATTTTCCGAAAAGATCTAAGAAACTTTGTCTACATATGAGAATGACGAACTTCATTACATTCTTCAATCAGTTTCACATATTAAACAAGAAATTAATTCTTTTTTATTCGTTAACGTGCTACGAATTCTTAAACATAAATGAAAAATATTCTAAATAAAGTTATTCGCTTTTATGAAACAAGTTTTACAATAAACAAAATGCAGCAAATAAATTCAATATACAGTGACATTCTTACTGTAATTACATTGTTAAAATTAATTCTCAGATATCTACTAATTAATTCATATGAATTGAAAAGGTTTACTTTAAGAAATCGCCAATTAAAGAAATTTTTGAAGTTAAGAAATCGAAATACAAACAGGCCTGCGGTAATTCATTTTTTTACATTAATCATTTTATTAAAAATACTATTTGAGTGATTGAAATAATAGATTAAGTGCTTAAAAATGGTCTATACGAAAGCATAAAATCTCACAGAGAAACTTTAGAAAAAGTTTCGGTTTTCAGGAAACTTTAAATAAAATTAGAATGAAAGAAAGCCTATATCAGAAGTCACAGGAAACAATCTAATCCAGAAATACATGTTATATTAAAATATAAAATTCAAGTAGAAATATTTATTTTATTAATTAGCACCAATTTTAAGGGGACTTGGCACCCCAAAATTTTTTTTCTACAATTTTGATCAAACTTATTCAATTTTGTAGTAGATAGATGTAAACTGTGCAGAAACTGAAATTTCTAAAATATTTTTCATTTTGAAAAATTACTAATTTAAAAATTTGATTTTTTAAAAAAAAATTAACCCTTTTTTTAAAATGCTTCTTCTCATACAATTTCTAATATTTTTTCTCCAAATTTTTTTAAAGGGACCTCTCAATGTACTTAGCAGAAACAGGGATCGGATTTTTGATATCTACATTAGTTTCAGAGAAAAAAAAATTTTTCAAAATTTTGTGAAAATTTTTGGAAAATATGAGAATTTTTCACTTTGTAAATTTTTAAAAAAATTTCTAATCAAAATTTTTTCAAATCCATCCCTAATTCTATTAAACATGCATTTGTGAGTGAACAGAAAAAATTTCAAGTAATTAGAATAAAAAGAGATCGACTTTTTTCATTTTGTAGAAGACACAATTTTGGAAAAAAGCAAACTGAGAAAAGTAGCTTTAAAGTTTTAAAAACAACAAAATTGTAATAAAAACAACTTATATCAAGCTAGCTTTTTTTCAGAGCAATAACCTGACATTTGCGAGTCCTAACTTATCAATTTTATTCATATTTATTATTACTATAATTATTAATTAGCATTTTCATTTATAGGGATAATTAGAAAATTTTTTTAAAAAATGCGAAAAATTTCACTTTTTTCAAATTTTTTAGTCAAAATATTTAATAAATGATCTGCAGTACTATTTATCAAATATCCATTATAACAGAGAAAAAATTTAAAACCATTTTATTGAAATTTTATTGGCAGTGAGAAATTCAAAAAAAAATGAGAAGCGAAAGCAGTGTTGATGATGATGACGATATGCTTCATGAATAATAAAGAAGCGAAAGCAGTAAAACAGTAAACAAACAAAGATTAAACGGCTACTGTTTGAAACAACTCTCTTGCTTTGCTTTTATTGAAAAAATTAGGTGTTTTTGCAACTTACACATGAAATATGCAGGATTTAAACATTGAAAGTGGGCGTGGCACGTGATGAAATGTTAGACAAAATAACTTCATATCTCACAAAATATTTGTCTGATTGTTTTGAAACTTTCAGATTATTAAGTCAAAGGTTCAAGGATCATTTTCCACTCAAAATTTGAAAATCGATATTTTCATTGATTTTCCGGAATTCTTAGGGTGCCAAGTCCCCTTAAATTAATATAGGATGACAATATTTTGTAAAATGTATTATAATATTATAATAATTGTAAGGAAATAAAATTCGTATAGCAGAAAAGGCAATTTTTTGAATTTTATAGAAGTGTAAAAATGGTTTTCTGCGAAAAATTGCTTAAAGATATGTTGATATTTCGATTAGTTTTTAATTGAAATTCTAACAAAATTTTTAAAAAAAAATCCTTTCTTAGGGTGTAATTATAATCGACTAAATAACTATGTACTAAATTTAGAAGCTTTAGGCCCAAAGGTCTGTCATGAACATCAACGCATGCCAGTTTACTTTGTTTCCCATATAAATTAAATATTTTGCTTTGAAATAGTCTTATGAATTCGTAAATATGATTAGGAAACGATAACGAAATAATAGAAAAAAGAGGCGATAAAGATATTTAACAAGATTATTTTATCTTTCTCGTACATCGATGCTTCCATCCGGAGGGTCACCAAAATGTGCAAGACACCTTAGATGGCGTGGTTTCATGCTGCCGCAGACTTGGTCGGTTCTAAAACTATATTTACGACTAGTGGTTCAAACACCTTTGTTTCTTTCCATGTCAAAAAAATAATTCGACTGAAAGATAAGTTTTGTTCCATTAAACAAGACATTGCCGTGAAGAATAATAGTCTCATTTGGTGTTTATTTTCAATCATGTGCAATTGCCGTTAAGTGGCGCTACAATCATCTACAAAAAATTGGATTGTAATCCTTGCTTCTTTCAAAAATTTATGATGATAACTCTGAATTTCATTTTTATATAATGCACCACTTTTATATTTAAAAGCAATGCTTTATTTAAAAAAAAAAGTCATGTTAACCACTGCCATAATAATATATTTTTTTGAATTTATATATAAAATTCTTTGCTTTAGAAAAAGTGGTAGATGATGAAATACATGTAAATTCGTAGTGTAGTTTAAACCTTTCATTATTTATGACATAACACCTTTAAAGAAAAATGATTCAACTAAAATCAAAAGAAACTATCTGAAAATTATCTCTATGTATTTGATAATTTTGCTATATTTATCTGGATTTTTATCAAAAATGAGTTATTTATTTATTTTGCAATATAGGCAGACAAATAAATACACAAGTAAAAATACAGGGTGGTCGTGAAAAGAAATCGTACAGATTCTCTCCTGAGTATCCTCTTTATATTTTAGAATTTAAGAAAAAAAAAACCACAGTTTAACGGAAATTGAGAAAGACCGCTACTGTGCAAAGAAGTTACTTAGTTTTAAAATTTATCTGCAGAAACTTTTGTTTTAAGAGAAATTTGAAATTATTAATAATATGTCGAAACACGAATTAATGATTAAACTAGAGTATCTCTTTCAAAAATATATTGAAAGAAAATAAAATTAAACCAAAATTCTTAAGTAATAATTTTATTATAATCACATCTTACATTCAATTATATGTTTCATTTCAAATATGTTTCGTCATGTCCGTCATCAACTGCAAAAATTGCATGCTCTTCACGAAGGACTCAACAGCAACATACATTTCCATTTGCGCATATAAATGAAAAATGCTGTGAAATTCTGTGCTTTAAGACAGATTAGTTTGCACTATCATTACGCTAAAACCTGCTCTTTAAATAAGAACTGAGCCAAAAGTCACAGGGAATATGATCTGAGGAACAGGCTGACCAAAACGATTGGAATGATAAGCTAATCACTCTGCCGTCCGAAAAGGTTTGCCGAAAAACGTTTTCCAATATGTAAAACGAGGTAGTTCACTGTCCTTCCAAAAAAAGTAGAGCTCACGTAATGACAGATCACCAGCTGCATATTTAAAACCATTTATAGTCCATGTCACAGGTCCTGAGGTTGCGTTCGCTTCAAAACAGCAATCCACAATTAAGAACGAGACGCTAAGCCACATAGATCATAACTTTTGATCCATGCAAAGGAATTTGTCGGTTAACGGAGAGATTTACAGTGATCCAGATTCTTCCGAGGCCAAGAATTATGTATTGTCATCCGTACAGAGAACATAAAAAATATTTACTACAAATGCATTATTTCCTGTAATATTCAAATTATTTTATTCAAATTTTAATACAAAGCTTCCTTTACGTGTTTTCAAATTTTTTGAAAGTTTCTTTCAATTTGAGGGAACACTCTGCATGCTATAAGCAAAACATATGCGGAAAAATTGGGAATTCTTTTAAAGAAAATTATTTTTAAGAAAATGCGTGTAAACATTATGCACATCATACAAAACCGTTTACGAAAGTTTAAACTCATTATCAGCTTTCTGTGAAATGGGTGAGCCCAAATCCCTTTTCGTCTTCATCACTTTCTCGTCGCTCCTTTAAAGCCCTCTGGAAGGAATCTTCACTGTAAAATGTGAGTTCCAACAATTGTATGCCCCACGATTCTCCACAATTGATTGTTAAACCATTGTATTCCTATTAAGTCCAAATTGCGCATCTTAAAAATTGTGGATAGCATTTTTCCACAAGTGTATCACTGTTGATTTGGCTCCTGAACTTTTTAAAGCTACGTATTGTGCGGCATTTCCTGTCTTTCTGAAAGGCACTGACAATCAACTGTATCATTTATTGCCGATTATCTGTGAATTTAAGCAAGGTTCACGTGCAGAAAGTATTTCAAAAGGGGTTTATCATCATCGAACATCACTGATTATTCGATATACAATACGACAAAAATAACACCAAACAACGTTACAATAATAAAAACAAATATCAATTTTTCATTAGAGATAAATTAAGAGGGGAAAAATTAACTAGCAAATTGTAAGATTAAATAATTTTAGCTTACAATATTATTTGCAAATTCGATTTCGCAGCTGCGAACATCTGTAGTGAAAATAAGAGGCAATCTTGGAAATAGTGCGGCTGAAAAATACGAAGCTCAAATAAATAAATTTGACGGAGATCTTCTTCCTTTTAAAAGAATATAAGTTTTCAGCGTTCAGAACACAATTCTCTTTCTGTGAAGTCTTTAAAAATAAGATTGGAATTTCAGAACGGTAAGTTTAATTTTTGATAAAATTTTAAATGAATGCCGACTTTGCATCTTTCTACGTCCCGGCGTCTCCTGCAGGAGACACTAAACAATCCTTTTTCAAATTTTCACCATATTAATTTAAATGCCTCTATATTTTTCGAAATTAGTTCTAGATCTTGTGTATAGACTGAGAAATATTATTAGCATTCATTTATCAACTCAAACTTATTCGGATCTGTTTTATAGTCATTTATATATTGTGTTTTCTGAAAGCGGAATATTTTTCGTACGAACAAAACTAAATCGTTATATCCTTGAATATTGATTTTATGAAAAATTTTTTTCCACGCATTTTGTAGCGTAAAGTTCATATTTTTAAAGCTCATTACTAGCTTTATGATGTCTCTTACTTACTTGTAGAATAAGACCTAGCAATTTTGGTTTCTCTTTCAGGAGACATTGGATCATTGACGATTAAATATTAAAAATATAATAAATTCAAAGGGCAATCTTAACGAATTATTTTAACATTTGAATTATTTTATAAAAAAGCGAAGGAGTGTGTTTTATTCAATTAGAATACTCATCGTATTAGATTTCCTTATTCTTTTTAAATCGTATCGAAATCAATAGTGAAATTTCGTTTTATATTCATGAATGAAATATAAACAATATGCTCATCCATATCGTTATTAGCTGGCCTAGATTTCTAGATTATTGTTATTACTATTATAATTGTGTGTGTGTGTGTGTTATTAACTCATTTCTATTTTGGAAAATCAGACATATGAAGGAAATTTATCTAAAGAAAACTCAATCTCGGTAGTTTCTATGCCTTAATAGCTACATATCCTGATGAACTCTCATTAGATTTTTTCCTTCAACGTTCGTATTAAAAAATAAACGCCAAGAAAGATGCAAATACTTAAGATTTGGACACTGATGGCATAGTAGTGGTTAGATTTTGTCAGAATTTGCCTCCTGGCAGTATGTTGCATACGGATAGATACTTTACATTAGTGCCCTTTTTGAATTTTAAATTTAAATGTCTGGGTACAGGCTCTTCAAGAAATACCTTCATATACTCCTTATATTGATTATGAGATTGACTTGCTGCCTGCTGCTGTAGTTAGACAGATTACCCATCAAATGTAAATTTGAAATCTGACTATGATACATTAATGAAGAAACTTGATTGTCGTTGATTCGTCGATGAAAAAGTTCTAAATGATCGACAAATCCTAAAATGGTAAAGCAACAAAACCGTTCTAGTCGCTTCCTCAGTCCATGGCAAGCGTCTTGATATCAAATGTTAAAAATGGTAGCTGGTATAACAAAAATAAAAAGTATATTCAAATTAATCGTCTAGCTATTGTAAAGATTTACAATTATTTTATGGGAGGGGTTGAATATTTTGTCCATGAGAAGAGTTATCGCATAATATAGGGCCAGAAAAAAGAAACGGATGATCAGAGTAATAATGCTTTTCCTAGATTTTGCCATATTTGATAGTTGGATAGAATGCACAAGGCCCAACTAACTGTTAATAAACCAAGAAATACATACTGAACTATATAGCCATCACGATAGATCTGCAGCAATATCTCTTTCATAGTTCAGATATAAGTACAATGTCTCAAAATATGGGTCAAGTGAAACACTAACACCAGATAAACGGAAAAATATTGCTCAAACTTCGTTGCCATTGGATCATTTACGAAATAAATATATTGCATGTTCCAGAAATTCCTAAACAGAAATTTAAAAAAACGCTGAAGAATGCCAAGATGTAAATCCATGCTTCAAGATTCAAACGTACTTCATGTAATATTTTTTCTTTTGTTCTCACGAGAAGATAAGTAATGTTTTAAACTATTTCTCAAATTATAGAATTTTATACTATGAAAAATGTAAAGATCTATATGCAAAGCCTTAAAAACTTTTTTTCTAACTTGTATAACGTGAATTTACATTTAACAAGATTTCTAATGGCTACAATGAAGGCACTGCGTGTCCTAGCACAGTTGTTGTAAAATCCTTATATATATATTACACCCCCTGCTCGCTCTGCGCGTCAGCCTCCAAGAATCACGTTATGATTCTTTCGGGATCACTGTGTGATCCCGGCTTACTTCGCTCGCCATACAGTTATGTGTTTCTGCTAGTATTAGGACATTATAAGTACATTAATTACTAAAAGTAAATTTAAATTATTTGAAATTGTACGAACTCCTAAAATTTTTTTTCATCAGTTTCTATAATTAAAATCTTCTGGTAGTACAGATATATATATGTAAATGTTAGAAAGAAATTTGAATGTTAATATTTATAATTCAAAGGTGATTGATGAAAATAATTTTGATTTTTAATCAGAAGTCAATCACATAAAACTTCTTGGCATATACACTTGATTATTTCTTCAACAGTTTATTTCAACATAACTTCATTCCCACAAAATTTTAAGTTTAAAACTGATAAGATAGCCTTTTCCCAAATCTTCAAAAATTTCTAAAAGCATTGCTTTTCACAACAAAATTTTAAACATTCACACTTTTCATTTAAATATTGGACAGAAAAGGTTTCGTACTTGTATACATGCTTATTCCAATAATTATTCGGTCAAGAATGATAGAGTGTTTTTCTCAATGTAGTCATTTGTGTTTTAAATCTCAGAAAATTCAAATTGTGTAGAATGATGTAACCCATCTAACACCCTTTTAGCTAAAAAGGACAGTTTAAAGAAAGTAGTGGCTTGAAACATGTTCATATTAACTATTCAAAATTAGAACCCATAATAATCATTTACCCTTAGCATTTTAAAATTGATTACATAGCCTTTTGAAAAATTTTCAGGCTCCATTTTTTCCGGCAAAATATAAAAACATGCACTGTTTTAAACGAAATGATGCTTCCACACACATTTCGTTGTTTCCGACTTCAAACCAATTCAAGAGTTCCGCCGATTCAAAAGTAAACAATTCTTCAAACTTGCGAGTATCAAATTCGGCCATATTTTGTGTCCACATAAGCGTTTTATATATATAGATAAATAGATATAAAGGCCAAGGATTCTAATGCACGCTACTCTCTTCTACGCAAATTGTATTCAACAGTTCGCAAATAACTCATTTTAAATCAATGAATTCCAAAAAAAGTAACGAATTTTCCGCGTAAGCGATTATCTCAATCGGTTAGCGGAATGCTCGGCGTCAGGGTTGAGATTGGTAAACAAACTGGTCGGTGCCACCGGGAAGAAAGAAATAAAGGTCCTTTTTGCGCCATGCATAAGCGCTTTATATAATATAGATTTTTGCAAAATATCGTATTAAATATAAATAAATTAAAATTCTTTATTTTCCACAGCGCATGTCAATATGTCCCACTGTCTCCTGTAGGAAAAAAAAATTTCTCATTAATAAAACGAATATTTTTCTGAAGCATTTTCATGTATTTATAACTTATTACTACAAAAATTAATTATATTTAAAGCGAAAAGTTGGTCTCGGGTCTAAGGAGGGTATAAGGCTTTTTGTTCTAAGGACTGGAATCTCCCTATCCTTTAGGTTCATACTTTTTTTTGCTTGTACTAAGGTTATCTATTTAATGCTATTGTTCTATAAGATCGTGTTCAAGCCAGGCCTTGTGTGCTCTTTTTAATAAATAAATTGGAGTTGGTAATATTTAAAATTGTCTACATCTTTTTCTGAGCCCATGAAATACCGATAGTTTACAAAAGGCTCCCGCCTGAAACATGAACGGCCAGGCGAGCCGCCATTCTGTTTCTGTGTTCTAGTGAGGGTATGGCTGATGTAAGAGCGAAAACTACATGGAGAGCATTTAACTATGAACTTGGTGAAACCACAGAACTACGGTGAAACATGAATTCCGTGAAAGCCGAGGTACCTGAAACCTGTATAATAAGCAATCTATTTCTCTATCAGGCGTAAAATATATATGACACGAAATTTCGGACAAGAGGTTAAAATTTTGAAGATAGATATTTTTTGTTCTATTTGCTCTAATAAAGCATCAAAATTGTTTAATTAAATTTAGCTGAGTTTTCAATCAGCCCACTATGCTTCTCTATATGCTACACCCTTTCCGCCATATCTTTACCATTCACTGTAACAGTCAAAACTTCCTTGCATAAGACGCAATAAATGAACAAATTTGAACTACATCATTACACTAAAAAACAATTGATATACATTTTTAATGTAATCAATCTGTAAATCACTGTCACTATTTGTAAAATTTTAACATATCATTATTATTAAACACACTTTTCTTTATTCTTTTTTATTTTGATGTTTCACATTTTTTATTGAATGATTTAATTATGTTAATTTGATAAATCCCGTGCTCCATAATATGTACCTAATCCAGTACAATTCTGTAATGAATATTCTAGTATGATACCGGTTTGATACTGGTTCTGGTTTCATACTGGAACCGGTATCGTACCAGATCCAGTATCATACTGGAACCGGTATCGTACCGGATCCAGCATCATACCGGAACCTTATACCGGCTTATGAAACACCGGTTCCGGTATGATACTGGAACCTGTATGATACCGCATCCAGCATCATACCGGAACCGGTGTTTCATAAGCCGGTATATATTTTTTTGTACCGGAATTTTTTTTTTCCAATAGGGCAATGACGAGTCCAGAGGAGAAATTACTCCATTATTGGTGTGAAAGAGTTACTTCTTCGTATGCTTGATTTTCAATTCTTCTGCAGAGATGAAGATTGGTCTAAAAAAATTTCGAAGTTCGAGATTCTTGTTCAAGGTTCTTTGATATTTAAATATATACATTTAAAGCTAATATTTATCGATCAGATTAACTACAGACTTAGTGATTCTGGTTAGTCGGTCAACTGTTCCATTTCCTTTTTGAAGCCCCGATGCTCAAAACGGCATTGTCGTCGACAAACAGACACAAAAGGCTCTGGCAGGGAATACCGTTGATGAAGATATTGAGCAGCTTTTGTACCAATTTCTCATCTACTCCCGTCTGTAATGGTATCAGGCACGGGGACATGGGGCTGCATTCTGTGTCAATGACGAGTCCAGAGGATAAATTACATGGCAGAGTTATTTCTTCGTAGGCTTGGTTTTCAGTTCTTGTTCAGAGATGCAAATTGGTCTAAAAATATTTAGTAGTTCGAGATTCTTGTTAACGTTTTTTTATATATTATATATATCACTTTAAAGCTAATACGTTATTGGAATCAATTATGAACCATGCTTTAAATTAATAATTTGTAATAACCAATTGTTAAAATATCTTTTTTTATAAAAGAAATGCATCACTTTAATTCTCTCAAAACACAGGAAAATAATTATTCTTTTAGAACACTACGTGAGGTTGCATTGTTATTTTATAAGTTTCCATTTAAAATGTCATACACATGCACAGCAAAAATTAATGTAAGCAAATTTATGGAGAGAAACAAAATTTATGCCAAAAATGCAATATTATCCTTTTGTAAATGATTTTGCTTTATAGTATTTTACACATTTTTATGCATGTAATTGCGATTTATGTTAAACTAATATTAATATTTATGGTATAATGCGATACGTGTCATAATAAAAACTATAATGTTATGCATAGCAATTGTTTCTAATTATTTTATTAATATAGCCAGAATAAATCAAATGCTTTCTTAATTTAAAAATGACAATTTCAATAAGAAATCATAAGTTCCTATTTAAATTTTAAATATTAGGCTAAAATCTTGGTTTAATTTTGAAATATTAAATTTGTTTAATGTTTTTGGTGATAAAATTAAACAAAGTAATTTTAAAAAGTATATCAAGTGCAAGTAGTAACAGTTTTAATAAAGATATTTAAGTTAAAAGTAACTTGTTATCAGATTGAATAAAATAATCTCAGTACATTACAGTTTTTTTGTTATCACATTAATTTTTCGTGACAGCTTCTACTCATTTTTAGGAATAAATTATAAAATTAATAAGATAATTAATTTATCTTATTCAAATATTTTATTCTACGATACTTTATCTATACATAAAGTTTTGAAATAATTTATTATTTTCATTGTTATTAGCTTCTATTTTAGTGAAGATATTTTCACATTTTATAATCAATTCAGAATTGTTTCAATGGAAAAGGCCGTGGATATTAAAAAGCATGGTAGATAATATCTCGTCTCATTAAGGTGTTTTAATAAATGCAAATTTACACAAAATACATTATTTCATCTCATTTACGTTCCCGTCTTTAACGTTTCTAGTCGGATACAACATTTTTTTTTCATCCCATCAGATTACCTATATACACAATGTAGTAAAATCTATATTGCGAATGAATATGCCTCCCGCCGTTTATCCCACGCCATACAGTTCGAACGGGGAAAACGATTTCGATAATCTTCATGAATTTGGAACAAAAACAGATGACACACATAAGGAATAAAAGATGTAAACACAAATCCATCATGGATTTGATACTTCGGTAGAAAACAGTAATTCTGTTTTCTGTCTGAAATAAATGGTAGTTTATATCATAAATAGAATAATATTGTTATTAAAATTTTGATGTTTCATACAGAGACAGAACATTTATGGCATCTTTTGTAATTTCAACTCATGCTCTGAAAGACAGCCAAATTAAAAGAAGATATTACACACTATTTTATGCATCATTCTCCGAGACACTCCATGAACATTATTAAAAAGGAGAGTAGTAATGTTGATTAATTTACATCTGATATTTATTTCAGGTTTTTAGGAAAAAAAGAATAAAACTCTCTTTTATATTAATACATAAGGTCTCCAAAAAAAATAGTTTAGTGAGATATTATAATTATCTCTATGTCTTTTCTAAGCTAAAACAGAAAAATCGCCTTTGTTTCGCTCTGACAAATGCAGTTTTTTTACAAAGTTTGGTTGGATATTTAAGAGAGCGCCGTGGTATAAAAGAAGGGAATTTTTATTTTCCTGAATATTTATGGAATTTTAATCAAAAGTTGTACTGGCGAGCAGTTTCCGAATTATTTGACAATTGAATCTTTTTTTATCTTTAATACTTCTACCAGTATGTTTTAATGTGTTTGCTTCTTCATGAATATCCCTGTTGGATACAAGCATAGTAACATCCCATTTTCTCTGTCATTTCCTTCCTGTATATTTCACATCTTGAGGTTTTTTTTTTTGTTTCGCTTTCGTTATTAATGAGACTGCACACTATACGGATGTATTTTTGATGGACTCACAAATCATTGGAAATAAATTACTTAATAAATAAATAAATAATCTACAAAATAAATTACTTAGAAGATGCTCAAATATCGCATCTTGGGACAGTCACAAAAATAAAAAAAAATTCATTTTTATTATTATGCAACCGTTTATTATATCTTTAAACAAAATGTATCGATTGAAATATGATCTGAACACTACATGCCAAAGTGTTTCTGAAGATATCGTCTGCATTCTAAAATGGGCATCGATTCCACTATTTGCACATGCAACAAATATTTTAAATATGATAAACACAGCATACAAAAATTAATAGGTGTATAAATTTTGGTTGGATTTCCATCATTTTATCTAGATATATTGAGTGTTTCCAATTGTAACAAAAAATAGTTTCAAAATTATATTAAGTTAGGCAAATTCCAAATCTTTTTGCAGCTCTCAGTAGTAGAATTAGCATTTAAGTCGAAATATATCAGACATTGTAAGTAATGTCATTAATCTTAAAGTAACAATTGCTTCTTGATGCATGAAAACTGGGAAGTTCCTTAAAAGTTTAAATTTGCTTTTAATTTAAACTGTGTTTAATTTTTGTGTCTAAAATACAATGAGTAAGAGTAGGTTTAAACATTCCCCTGAAAATAGTCCATTATTAATAGACATTTTTGGAGAATGTCTTCAAATAAAATTAATCATAAATTATTTCAATGAGCTCTGCAATGAAGTCAGTCTGTCAAATACTTTCTACAATCTTTATGGAGATTTTTTACAAAATCTGTATATTTTCAAACTACAAACCTAAATAATGCCAAGATAAGATCATTTTAAAGACTTCAAAATATCTTAATTAAGCCAGTTTATTATTAGTCAGTAAATGAGAAACTTTCTTCAAATATGATTAACAAACACTTATTTTCAAGTAAAAGAATGATTTAGAAGTAGCACAATTTTCATTTCTTACGTATATAAAAAGAGGATAATCGCTTTTTCAAAGCACAAAAATAGCAGAGTTTCTTAAGTTAGATCAGTGAACAACCTTTGAATTTGATGCTCGACATTTCAACGATTTTTTAATGCAAGTTTAAAGGCAGTTCTATTGCAATATCTACATGCTTATACTTCCTTTACACCCGCTGTTCCCTGTTCATAATGCAGCTTTCCTGAATATATGATTAACATTGTAAAAGTTTCACAATAACAGACAATTGCAAATTCTCTCCTCAGATGGAAACATGCAAGCTGGCATACCTCAAGGTAGCTTCCTCAGTCCAACATTGTACAACTTCTTTCAATTCAGACTTCCTTCAAGGTGATAAAATTCTCAAATGCGTTTCCTCAGATGACTCAGCCATCTTCACGCAGGATAGGAATATTGAATTTGTTATAAAGACCCTTAAACCCAACTAGTTAGCATTGAAAAGATTTGTACCCAACGGAGAGCTGCAATTGATACTGAAAACAGCAAAGCCATCCTTTCCGTAAAAGTTCACTCAAAAACAAAATTTTCAAATCACTCACGTGGGAGAATTGGGCAAAATAACACGTTCCAATATATTTACCTTTCATCAGCAAGCCAAATACAATAGAGATAAATTTTGTAATAATGTACACCCAATTATACCTTTCATAAGGCGTCTCTCACCGGTCTCATTGACCAATAAAATACTCTATTTCAACAAGTTCTCAAAACCATACTGATCTACTCAGTTCAGATAAGGGCCATGGAAGTAAAAGCCCATGGAAAGAAGACGCAATTTTATAAACAAGATTCTCAGAATTATGGAACATGCACTCTGCTTTGTGAGGAATGAAGTGATTCACAAGAACCTGCAGATGGAAGGAAAAGAAGGGCTCATCAAAAAACTCTAAAGAAAAGACTTTCTTCAAATTTCTGAAAACAAGAATACTCTCACCAACAGCCAAATACACTTTGCCCATAACAACATCAAATATTCCTATCTGTACTCCAAAATTAAATGGTCTATGCTGCTCAAGCCGCCCTAATCAGCAATTAATCTCATGACTCCTCCCCACAAAACTTAAAGTCAATTTTGAGTAAAATTCTGACATTATCGATGTACTATAATTTCTTCCAAATTCAAACTCCATTTATATCCAAAAGTAAGACGCTTAGTAGCAAAGTTAGATGTTCAAATTTCTTATTCTTTAATATCCGTTAGTCACATACAGAATTCACCATTAGAGCTCAAAACGCTGCACTTTCAATTCCATTCATTGTGTCCTTGAAATTCTCAGGAACAACATCGCACTGTCATTAAAGTTCAAAATTCAAATGCATGAAGATAATAGAACTCAAAGACATATGGGGGACAAGTGTAACCCACGAGCCTAACCGTGTAACAGGTATTTGCAGTTAATAATTCTTCTTTCGTTGTTTCTGTAATAATGCTTAATTTTTTAACGACTTGTCAAGCCTCTGGTGTAATTTTGGCACTTTGCTTTGTTTAATTTTTAAGCATTTCAAATAATTTCAGTGATTTTCATTCTAAAAACTAGTAGAACTATTTTAAATGCAGATAACTTGTATTATAGTTTCAATTTTGCCTAAAAGCTTTTAACAGGATATAAACTATATTACGTCGATACAATTCATTTAAATAAACGACAATGATTCAAAGAATTTTTACCAAATAAGAAGCGAGATATAATGTCTTGAATATTTGGCTTTCAATCTAATGCTACGCTTATATTTTTTTACAATGTTGTTAGATTGCAAAAATGTAACTACATCATTTTTCGGTTTTACCTGTACTTTTAAATAATTCATATTTTCGCCGCCAAAGTTTCTTTCTTATCTTGTGGCAACTTTTAAATTATCAACGAATTTTTTAAAAATTTTATTAAATATCTTAATTTATCATTTTTCTTTTTGTAGCATTCAACTTAATTATTAATTGCTTTAACTTTTTATGTAATTTCTTTTAATGTTTCATTGTTCATTAAATTGTAATTCACTTTTATTTCACGGAACTATATGCTCGCCATTTTTAACCGCGGAAGCTTCTGTGTGAAAACTGGTCTGTACGTCACCTGGCTGGGAGAGATTCCTTTGTGCAAAAATATTGGCTTGTCTGAACGTTGTTGAAAGTTGTGCATCTGCGGGGTCCGGGGCCGTTAGGCCTTTTCGGTTCTCGACCCTGCAGAGATACCGATGATCCAGAGAAAGAAGTGGTTGTAATCACCAGCGTGATATTTCAACGATATTCAGCAAAATGTTTTTGGATCGAAGAGTTTTTCAGCGATACAATTTTAAAATGAAGAGAGTAAGTTGTTTTGCTGCGGAAAAATGGCGACAATATGTGTAGAGTTGAACGTCTAGTGGCGTATAAGACTGCAACATTATGTTCAGTTGCTTTGTACGAAATTGATTATTGCTGAAAATGTCGAAAACAGTTATAGGAGCGAAACAATACAACCAATAAATTGTGGACTTTCAGTGTGTTTCAGATCTACATTTTTCTATGGCAAGGCAACATTTTGCTTATTCTTCCGATTCCTTGCATAAAATCTCGTGAGTTTTTAGATTTGCTTACACATTAAGGAAACGAAATATGTTTTCCCCTTTTCAATTCTGGTTATAATGTGTTTAGAGTAAAATTTCAATGAAAATATTTTGAGTTTCGATGAAAGCGCTAAAGTTTTCTTATTTTTTTTAGTCTGCAGCTAAAAATGTTTTATAATTTTTATATGTATAATTGTATGTGAATTGTTTTCTGTTATCGTGTGCATCATAATCAGGATAAATCTATTTGCTAAAATTGGCAGTAACTTAATTTAAACTAATTGTTAAATAAAAATATTTAATTCAAAACCCTTAATCTCTTTTATCTTTCACTTAGAGTGACATTGCAATGTAATTGTTTCAGCAATTTCTTCCACTATTGGCTGTTAATTTCTAGGTAGTCTAGAAAAGGTAGGTAATTACCTAAGTGAAAGCAAAAATTGTATTTTTATTGGTATTCATCCTTTAGCACCAATATCATATATTTTCAAGCTTTGCATAATGTATTTTCAATCTTTCATAATTATATTTCCATTTTAACATTAATATCTCCAAATTTAACAAATGTACTTTTAAGTTTCTATTTTCGAAGCGATAAGTGATAATAAGAAAAAACCGTAAATTGTTACATTTTATAACTTGACAAAAAGAGTTGATGTTCTAAATTAGCTATGCCGGAAAAATTATGTCCTAAAAAATATTTTCCATTGTGTTTGGGCGGGGTTTTTTCCCCTTTTTCTTTTTGCAATCTTCAAAATACCTCTCCTATCAAAGTTTCTGTTATTTCAAACAAAATAATATCGATAAAGATATGAAAAGACTTGATGCCTTCGAAAATTTCACTTGGATACTATATATTTCAAATTTTATGCAAAGTTGCTCTATACCTGCATTGCAATGGAATTATAAAAAAGAGCAAATCTGATGTTAGGAATCAATGGTACAGGGCCAAAAAAACAACAAAGTCAATGTTTTAAAAAAGCATGTGCAAATATTTTGGAAGACATAAGAAAAAAACTACTCTATGTTATCGTCAAAAATGTTATACATGCTTGTGTTGAGCATTTAAAAGAAGTATATGTAAAATTTTATGATTTTAACAGTATTCTTGTAATATTTATAAAAATACTAGAAAAAATCACCTAAAATTGTTTTTGCTCTTTTTTGCATTTCTTCTCAGAAAGAATATTTTTAGAAAGTAAAGGAAGGGGAAACGGAGGACATACAGGGGTTGGACAAAAATATGGAAACACCTCGTGAAATGCATGCTTGAAAAGAAATGTTGATTCTAGTGAGATGTGTAGGTGGCGATGGTGATTTCGCCTACTGACGCCTCCTATACAACCTCGCAAACACGCTGGGCTGGTCAGTCGTTGTCGTGGCAGTGTTCTGTAGTTGTAACTGCATCAAGTCAGAGCTAACAGACTTCGAACGTGGGCAAATTGTTGGAGCTTGTCTGGTGGGTGCTTCCGTAAGCAAGGTAGCCGAAGTGTTTAGTATTTCAAGAGGTACTGTATCTAATATTTATTCCGCATATTTGAAAAGCGGAAAAACATCATCCACTAAATCACAGCGCGGACGAAAGTGTTTGTTGAGTGATCGTGACAGACGATCATTAAGGAGGATTGTGACGAAAAATAAGAAGACCACAGCAGCAAAATTTACCGCTGAAATGAATATCTTGCTCACAAATCCTGTGAGTACCAAAACAATAAGAAGGGAGCTCCATAAGCAGGGTATTTCTGGCCGGGCTGCAATTCAAAAATCATTCATCAGTGATGCTAATGCCTGTAACAGGAAAAAGTGGTGTTTAAATCATAAAGCCAGGACTATGGAGAAATGGAAGACAGTAATTTAGTCGGATGAGTCTTGTTTCACACTGTTCCCCACTTCTGGCCGAGTTTACGTCTGGCGAACGCCATCCCAAGCCTATAATACAGACTGCTTATTGCCAAGAGAGAAATATGGCGGGGGTTCTGTGATAGTTTAGGCAGCCATATCGTGGTTTTCTGTGGGCCCCATGATTACTTTGCAAGGCCACGGATTATGTGAACATTTTGGTCGATCAAGTCCATCCCATGGTATAAATTTTGTTTCTCAATGGTTATGGTGTCTTCCAAGACGACAAAGCCCTGTTCACACAGCTCACATCGTCCAGGACTGGTTTTCTGAGCACGAGGATGAATGGTCACATCTCCCATGGCCGCCACAGTCACCACCTCAATATTATTGAACCATTATGGTCTACATTGGAGAGGAAAGTGTGTGATCGCTATCCACTGCAATCATCGTTATCTGAACTTGCCATCGTTCTTCAGTAAGAATGGTACAATATTCCCGTGGCAAGCATACAGAAAC
>BGPR01013630.1:26572-41227 GCA_013235015.1 Araneus ventricosus | reverse complement strand
TAGATCTAATTCAAATATATCATACAGCTTGGAAAATAAATAAGAGTATCATTATTATCCATTAAAGTTCAGAATGAAAATAAAAACCTGTATATAAATCAGAATTTTATTTAAAAAAATTATACTTTACAAATTACAGTACACACACAAGATATTGCGATAAAACACATGATGTGGAATGTGACGGTAATATTTTGAAATAATCCAAAGCCTGAGACTACTATTATTATTAGAAGTACTGTCTTCAAACTCGTTAATAACGTAGCATCATAGGTTTGTAACACATATTAGTGGATTCTTGTCTCATAGCATCTATTAAAATTCAGCTCGCAATTGGCATAACAGCTACCAAAAGCAATGTAATTCAGGCATTTAGATTTGATCACTTAATGAAGAATGCATATCAGCAAAACTATAACGCTCAAGGAACTAGTGCATAAATACAGTATCATTGAAGTAAGCATTGATATTTTCTTAGAAATGGTTTTGTGTTCTTACATTTTAAAAAAGAAATAAACATTTTCACTGACTATTGAAATAAACTTAAACTGCCGATGTTATCAGACTCTTAATAAGATAACTAAAAGTCTGTTAAGATCACTGAAACGTTAAATTTAGTTGTTATTATTCTTTACGTTTCCATGTAAACCAAAATTTTCTCTAACAAAAATACAATATTTTAAAACATAAAAAATAAAATTTTCATCCCTTTTCTTTAACATTTGTTTCAATGTTTTTTTAAAGTGAGCAAAAAATAAATTGAATAATAATTATTTGAAAAAATAATTGTTTTTTTCGGAATTTATTTCATTTTGATGAATTTAAAAGAAATTCTAAGTAGTGTAATATAGAAAACTCATCTAGAAAAAAAACTGCTATAGTTTTAAAAAATCACACCTAAACCTTAGTTATTTTTTTTTCAATTCAATGTTATATAACGAAATAAACAACCCCCCTCTTTTCTTATCACCCCCAGCTTCTCAAATTTTTCTATGCTTGAATGGGGTATTGAAAGAGATTGGGCAACAAAATGTATTTTACTTAACAATTCGATTAAAACATTGATGCATTGAAATAAAATCTTATATAACATAAGTGTATTACAGGGAAAACACTTGAAACATAATACAATTTTAATCCAGGCTGACAAATAGTAAACCGGACTTATACAGAATCCAAATTCGGACACACACAACTAGAAAAAAAATCCAAAACTGACCTTCTTTCTGAAAGAAGACCTCAATGCAGATAGCGTTAAAATGCCCCAAGCTAAAGGGGTGTGGGGTCTTGGATCCTGTGGTATCTCTAATTTGCAGTAAGTACATTCTTATCAGCACTCATTGTGTCGACCGCTACCCTACCCAGCTAATCAATCAAAATGTCAAACCACGGAAGGGGGAAGAAATTCGGAAAATTACGTTCATCGCGCTTTAGAGACAGTTCACAAGAGACGTATATTTCCGGGCTGACCGCTTTCGGCGTATCTCTGACCACACGTTGAAATGCGTGTTATCCGCTTATGGGATAGTCCAAGGTCGACGTAGAAATACGTGTGAAACGCTCAGAGGGTTAATCTGCCACAAGAGCCCATTTAACTTAAAATAAGTGGACACGCAAAAAAAAGCTAAGCAGCCTCAAAACGTAATAAATTTCAGAAAAATAATTCTTTTTCATACCTTTGAAGTACATTCCCTGTCTGGAAAACGTAATTAGTTAACACTTTGTTGACCGGCAATTTCATACAAAAATTTATTTTGTTGATCGGCCATTTCGCACAAAAATGTATGCATGGCACCCGCTATTTGATATAGAAAATATCTCATGTCACCGGGGCAAAAAATGTAATTGAATAAAATTCGAAGTGATTTTCAAAACATTTTATTTGCAAAAAACAATAACCCATCAATACCAACAATCCAAGAAACTTTTTCATATCGTTCGTTGTTACTTCCTTCCACTGTAAAGTTTTGGCTGAATTTTTATGCAAATCTTTCATTTGGGTGTGATATAGATTTGTTTGAGAAACAACTAAATTAAAAAATTCTTCATCAAAAAACGAATCGATTACATCAACGATGCTTGGTGGATCACATTCGAAGTTCGGTACTCTCGAATTTCTCGAATAATCTTCCAAAGAAGGAACAATATCAATATCATTCCACTCTTCATCACTATCTGCTTCACTATCGGAAAGAATTCTTCTTTGTCGTTTTGATGGTCTAATGTCTGAATCATCACTATCAGAATCACTGAACTCGAAATCACTCGGACAATCCGACAAAACATCCGCATATTACTCGCTAAAAAGTTCTTCCGACATGGTTCAAATTTTTTAAATTTTTACAATGCAATGGAAACAGAAATCAGAAAAGTAATTTTGATTTTGAAAAGCCAACATGACAAAATTTTGCATTGCAAGTTTTTGAAAAAATATTTGTATTTCATGAACTTAGAAAAAAATATCAAAGTGCAAAAACGAGTTATCTCGTCACCGGTCAACAACGTTCGGGCATGAAAAGACGAGTTATCTCGTCACCGGTCAACAAAGTGTTAAAAAAAATAACACAACGCATACTTAGAGTAAAAATTACTTAGACGAAAAGATTAGCGGTTTGATTCATTTGTAAATAACTTTTGACTAAACGCGAGCGAAAAATAAAACCTGCGGTGCGGGTTACAAGGGCATATATATGACGGGATGTGAAGATCTTGAGCCATTCCTATCACCAAAATTTATGGAATATATCATTGTTCCCATGTATCAATCGCCCCCAATTTTTAATCAATATAACAGGATAAAAATACTTTACAATTTCAAAATGGGACCTTTAACCCTCCGGCCGACTAATAATTCCGAGCGAAGCTCCTTAAAAATATCTCTCTGCTTGGCAATGGTTTCCTTCAAGAAATATTACTCATCACACAAGAGGTGTTTCAAAAAGAAACGCGTGAATTTCTCCCCCTCCCCTCCTACTGCTGTCTGTGGGAGGTCTAATTATCCCAGCAGGAAGAGTTTTTCCCCGCTTTTTATCTCCCTTCCTTCCCATTCCTTTCACTTGAGCAAATTGTAGTTTCACACTAAATCCACTGCTCCCAATAATTGCATTTTGAATATATATTACTTCTCAGAGAAAAATAAATATTTTTTAATAAGCGGTTTTAATTTTTCAAAATACAACTTTCAAAATGTTTTCCCAACTTAAATAATTAGTGAGCACCTGCCATTTTGTCAATATTTAACAATAGAAACACCGTATATTTTATGATTTAACTCTTTCAGGGGCACATTAAAATTTGTTTATTGCTTTTCGAAATTATTTGAAAAATATGGTCTCTGAGAGGCATAAACATAAAATGTATGTAAAAAAGAATAAGAATTGAGGGTGATTTATTTTCAAAAGCCCCGCCCTTATAGAACATGAAACTGCATAATTTTTCAAATGTTAATTTTACTGAAAAGTAACAAATTGAATGTTAATTATGAATTTTTATACTGTTTAAGAATAACTAAAATTGGGCTTTTTAAATTAAACTATTTTATACATAATTACATGCATATTTATTAGGATAATTGGAATATTCTTAGGATAATCTATTATGAGCGAAAATATGATATGAAATTGTAGAAAACATAAGTTACAAACTAATGCATTCATGAATTCAATGGAATATTTTATGAAATACAAAAGTGAATCAAGAAAAAAAATGAAGGAAGTGCGTTGTGTGCTCATTGAAAAATAATGAAAACGGTAAACGTTTGAGGAGAGAATCAAGATTTGAATGCAAACATTGCAATGTTGAACTTTGCGTTGCACCCTGCTTTGAAATTTACCATACGGAACATAACTTATAGCATTTTTATTTTTAATCGCATGTATTAACTACAATATATTTCAAAAACAGTATAAAAAGTACCTAGGCTTTTAACGTAATGATCCGTTTTATCAATAATTAGTTCATGATCTTGATATATGTTCTTGATTTTTTTCATTTCAATCATCTGAATTTGTGAATGTTGCAAACTTTTTTCCATCGGTATAATATTAAAAAAATGTTGGCTTATATTTAATTGTAATGTTCAAATCTTCATTATATAAAAACAGAGCATAAAATTTTGGAAAAAAAGAATTAACAGTTAATATTATAATTGTATAAATTTTATTATTTTCACTTAGACAAGTTTTGATACGTATCTTTAACATTAATCTTACCAATAAAGCTTACATTTTAAAATTCAAGTGTGATCCTTAATTTACTTTCCATCTTTAATCTCTAGAATAGATTTTATTCATGATTTTTCATTTTATTATCCCCTATGATACATTTGCAAAATTTAAATGTTGAATTATCTTTTTTATTTTCAATAAAATTCGCATTTTTTAGTTTTCAAAAGAAATTACTGAGTAATAAATTTATTTTGGCGTTTTGAATGGGTCCAAAAATGTTTTTTCTACAATTTAGAAAAAATGCTTTGTTTTGTAATTGTTATATATTAACTGGATAGAAATATATTCTAAAATAGTTGTCCTGTTAAGAAATGAAAAGTTCAGAAACTTTAAATTAAGAAAAGACTTTCATTAAAGCTTCTTCTGGTGTAGTTTCTAATATTTTCTCATCTAACTTTTTAAATGATTCCCAAAAGGTACTGAGTAAAATTAGGATTCCGATTTTAAATATGTGAATTAGTTTCTGAGAAAATATATTTTCTAAACATATATGTAAATTTCCTGCAAAATATTAGATATTTTATTTTTTATTTTCTATTAAGAACGAAATATTCAATCATATAAAGGCTAAAATCATGTTCTAAATTGTCGCTTTTTCCGAAAATGTTTAATAATAGTATCTGTTGCAAATAAATGATTTCTTTAACCCTTTCAAAGGCGATGGTTTCCTTTCGAAACCACCTGTTAAAGAATTGTTTTAATAGCGCACACATGTGAAATACATATTCTAATAATCACTAAAGAGACCTAATTGCAGCAGAATTTATAGTCCTCTTTTCTCATTCTCGATTTATACTCGAATAAATTTAGTTTCCTCAAAGAAAAGAAATCGACCATTTTTCAATCAATTTCGATAAAACAGGACTAGTCAAAACTTATTAAATTTTTTCTACGTGGTCTTTTGTTTGCCAAATAAAAACAATAACAGAAATCTTTTACTTATTTCAAATTATTCATGCGGTTTCTAGGATAAACTCCTTTTCCAGGTGTTATGCCGAATGTTTGCTGCAATTGCTAAGATAATAAATTTAGAGAAACATTCAGAGATATCTCTACACAAGCATTTTGTTTTGTTTATGAAAAGAAAAGTTTATAAGCATTTGTACGCCATAATAACAATCTGAGGAAGATTTTCTTCCACAAATTTCCGAAACGCTGTATGAAAACTTAACGATAAGGAATCCAATTGTTACCGCAAACGAGGCTCCTTCCTACCATCTGCGAGCCCGTCTATTGTAAAGCTTATCAGTACGAATCTGTCACTGTCAACCAAGTCATCAATGGAGGGGAAAGCAGAGGCGAGAAAACATGGATTTGCCGCTTACGACTGCAAAATTCAAACCAGGAAAAAGCCGGTCGTTCCCATCTTCAAGGCTACCGAACTGATATATTTAATGCCGAAGAAGTCAGGCATAAAATTGTAAAAAGCAGAATCTGTAGCATATGAGCAGGGCAGAGCATAAAAACAGACCAAGAATGCATAAAAGGTATTTATTATAAAGTCAATCGATCTCACCTCGAGATATCTCACCCCACAGGGCATCTGGACACATAGTCCGTCAGTACAGATACAGAAAAAGAGTAAAGAGGGAATCATCCTCACACAAAAGCAACACACATATATATACAAGTGAGAAATTTGCATAAAAGAAACGCCAATCACAGAACTCATCGAAATCTACACGAGCTCCGTGGCGCACTAGAGCACTGAAAATTCGAACCCGATATCAAAGGACCGGGAGATAGTATGCAGCAGGGTTGCATCACGAACGAGAAGAAAAAGCACGAGAAGAAAACTCGGCGTAGATTTGCTTTAAAACCTTTGCGGCGTTCGGAAGGTTAATAAACTCATTCAACGTATCTAAATTTCCCTCAAAAGCAACATAGCTCTACCAAATAAGAATGTATTTATGTATAAAATAGTGCATTTAAATTTGAACTGTTGTTGCACAATCGAGATAACTTTTGAACAAGAGCTTAAAATTGTTTAATGACTTTTTAAAATAAAGTCTTTAATCGCTGTATTTTCTCTCCTACGGTTTGAACAAAAAATTGTATCTTCAGTGCATTCGACTGCGTATCATATTTATTCTGACTACGCCGGTTTTGCAAAGGTGTAAAAATTTCATGGATGAAAATAGATTCGATTATTTTCTTCTTTTTTTCTTCTTATTCCATAAATAGGAATCTATAACGCATAAAATATGCAGGAGGAAAAGAAATGTTCAACTACGTGAACCTGAATTATAGCGCTTGAATGGCAAACGGTTTTTGTCCAGATAA
Organism: Araneus ventricosus; assembly: GCA_013235015.1. Classification (NCBI taxonomy): domain Eukaryota; kingdom Metazoa; phylum Arthropoda; class Arachnida; order Araneae; family Araneidae; genus Araneus; species Araneus ventricosus. The sequence goes on along the minus strand of BGPR01013630.1, from coordinate 34,718 downwards.
CATTCGTTAAGAATGAACTTTGAATATCGATAGCAAAATGAGGTTAAATTTTATGCAAGGAAAAAAATTAAAATTTATCGTTTTCCTTCCTCAGGTGATTTCCGTTTTACGTATAAGAAAGACTCACAGATAAACTTTCTTCGTGTGTTTCATCATGCCACAGCACCTGTAATGACATGGTTAGGAGTCAGCTATGGCCCAGGTAAGAATATTACTATTTTCTATTTATTATGATTTGTCTATTTTCACAAGATGGTTTCATGACATGTCTCAGTTTTTCCAAATTATTTTGCTAATATATTTTATTAAAATGAAGATATTGCCTTTTTTCACTAAATTTGCCACTTGTTGGCAAATAATATGTACACAAATAAATGTTTTGTAAATGGATTTCGTAATTAAGTCACTTGAAATGAAATATATAGATGAAATTCCAAAATTCAGAGCAATATACATGAATAAAAGAATTTTTAACAAGTTATTCAAATTTCAAGATATGGGTCATTCTCACAAAGAAAGTGTTTTTTACAGTCCCGGGGTGATAAAAATTGGAAAGTGCAACAAATGTCCTAATATTTTTGTTCATATGTATAATTTAAGTTTTAAGAAAGCTATCCAATACCTTTCTACTAAAATAGTTTTACTATTTAACTCTCATTTTTCAATGAATATAAGACAAAAGTCCCCTCTGCGGACGTCCCTACATTTAAAACACAAGATAATTTTTACTGATACTCAAACAATTAAAAAATATTTTACTTTTTTTCTTCAGTATTAACTAATTTAAATTCTCTATTTAAGGTATAGCTTAATATTTTTTTAAATAAAGGAATTAATTTTTAAACTTTGTCCCTGGAAAATTAAGTTTTCCTCTATGGACAAAGAAAATAACTTTAAAAAATATCATAAATGGCAACTCATGTCAAATCATCATAAAAGATTTTATAAGACAGGCAGACAATTGGTTCTTTAAGGAAGTATTTTCGTTCTATTGCGAATTTAATGAATATATTCCAATTTATTTGTTCCATTTAGTGCTTGGTAAAGTTCTCAGCGTCCTAAATAGAGTAAGAAAAATCTAATTTATAATTGAAATATAAAATTTTGATATGTTTAGCATCGAATTTAATAAAAATATGTCTACCAATTTAGCCACGTAAAAACCAAAGCACTTAAAAATTCAAAACTTAGTTTTTGTCTCCTCCGTGGACACGGCATCTCCACATAGAGGATAGCATTGTCAATGAAAGAGACAAAATCTCAAAAATCATGTTACAGTTAGATAAATTAAAATAATATCAATTAAAAGTTCTTTGGCAGATATTTTTATGAAATTTAGTGATTTTCTTTTGTATTTTTTTAATTTTAATGAAATTATATTCTCGAAAATAATTACGGTAAACAATTCATATAGAATATTTATAATATTAAAGCTTCAATAGTGTATAAAAAACATTTCAATAGCTAAATTTATTTTTAAAAATGGGAATATCAAAAAATAAAAAGACAAAGCAGTCAGATGCTGAAATTCAGAAGAGAAGAGAGTAGAAAAACGTAATAGGAGACTTACTAGATTCTATATTAATAAATAAATATATGATATTCCTTAATCTAGTATATAATTGATTACTCTTCTGCAAAATGTTGTCTTTCATTTATTTGAAGTTGTTTGTAAATATTATTTAGCTAATTCACAATCAGTGTCGTTATTTAAAAAGTGCTATTTATTTTAAAATATTAAGTTTTGCTCAGCTGGTTTTTAATAAATAATTTTATTGTTTAATTATAAGAAATAAACATGTTCCAAATCTGCCCAATATTTAGTTAATTATGCTTTCACTTAAAACGTAAAAGTTCCGTTGACTATCATGTCTTCTTCATTGACAGGTCCAAAATTTTAAAATAAAAAAAAGTAAAAAATAAAATAAAAAACTTTACCACTAGTATAAGGTTATTTATTAAGCTTAAATGGAAGCATCCATGCAAATTTTAAGATTTTTTACACATTTTAAAATAAATTCTTTTTAGCTATTTGTACATTTTTCATAAGAATGACCCATATACGACAGAACGCCGCCCCGTGTCCCCGTGCCTGATGCCATTACGGCGACTGAACCGGTTGAATAGACACGGGACACCCATATACGACATAACACCACAGCATACCCCCGAACTCGGCCCCTAAACGGCACCCTGTCGGTTGGATGAGTATGTGTGAAACTTTATTGAAAAGCAAAAGCAAAAAAAAAAGAATTACAACATTAGGATATAAATACACTTGAAAGGGAACATAATTATACATGAACAAAGAAGAATAAAATAAAAACACATTGAGGATTACAATCCGAGTATAATATAAAAATTTACAAGGGGAGTTATCAAATTTGAGTGCAGTGAAAAGATTGAATGTTTCATTTAGTTCCATTTTTTCATGCAGTTCCAGCTCCATGATTCGGGGCTGATAGTGGTGTTCGATGCGACGAAAAAGAAAAATTGAATAACGTATTACACCGGTTATATTAATGAAAATTGTCGCAACCATCCTAAAAATCGTGGGACTGTTTTTTTGTTCTGTCTTGTTACTTATACTGAAGGATCGCTGGAATTGTTACTCAAGGGTTGGCAGTGACGTGAAGGGTGAATTTTTCGAATGAATTACGGAAGAATTGGTGGTGGATGGTTGCTGCTTTTAAGCTAGTGTGCTCTGCTGCTCAACTGGGAATATTTCGAACTTCTGGTTTTAGGAGGTGAATCTTTGGAAGTATCTATTTCTAGGCAGAAGTATATGACGGTGTTGTATTTTGACTTTTAATTAGGTCTTCGTTAGTCGCCAGGAATGTGATTAAATTATCTATATTTCGTCTAGAGAGTTTTCTGGATACGGCGCTCTTCCACCAATGGACTATGAATTGTGGGCTTGGTTCCTTGTGGTGATAAGATAAAGTAAGTGGACATCTCGTTGCATAGTGAAGGGGATTTCCTATTTCCCCACATCCGCGGTAGTCTGTAGAGTAGAGACTGGATCTCTTGAGGTAGCTGGGGAAGGGCACATGGCCAGTGGCGAATTAGATGCATTCTCTGGCCCAGTGCAGCTGTTTGTTAGATATTTTCGGTATAATGCTGTAAACCGATCTGCCAGTCTCACCATTATCCCACTCAGCTTGCCAAAGCGAGAGTGAGACCTGTAGATGTTGTTTCTTTATGAAACTTTTTGGAAATGGAAGGCTGGCTGGAATTCTATCCGTGGTTGCCTCCTTCGCAAGGGTATCTTCTATTTCATTGCCTTTTATGCCTATGTGTGCTTTAACCCAGCCGAGCCTGATTCTGGAATTTTCCAGAAGGGTCATTTGTGCCTCTTGAGTGATTTTGCTCTTTACATTAAAGGATTTAAGAGCTTGGAGGCTAGACTCGCTGTCGCTCCAGATGTGAACATCTTCGTTTGCAGTGTTGGCCCACTCGACGGCTGCTTTGAGGGCTAGCATTTCTGCTTGGAACACAGTATTGGCTGGGCTCAGCTTGGACTTCCAGGTTTTAGTGATGGCTTCGTTTGCAATGGCACAGAAAGCGCTGCCCGTTTGAACGTTTATCTTTGAGCCATTTGTGTACAATTCAATTGACGTTCTATTGGAAGGAACTTGTCCCCCATATGAGATTCTATCTTCCAGGCTAAAAAGTGCAGAGTGTATTGTTGATGGTGGTGATGGCTGCTCATAGCTTTCATGGTCAAAATGGATACCTTCGTCATCGCAATTTCTACCCAGGCGGCCTACCCTTACCAGTGTTGATTGCATTTTGGCTTTAATGTGAAGAGGCATTAGACCTTCTATGACCTGGAGAGCCGCCGTTGGGGTGGTGTTGTACGCCCCTGTGATAATGAGCACAAACTTTCTTTGGATAGAAGGCAGGAGTTTCTGTTGTCCGGAAGTGATGTTGTGGGCCCATGCTGCTGAGGCATAGAGAATGACCTTTTCCACCACCGTTAGATACAGCTGTCTTCTGATGTTTTTACTGAGTCTCCAGCTTGGCGACTACATTCTTGAGCCCTTGGTGAAGGATTAAGGACTTGTTCTTTATTGCTGATAGGTGAGCCGCGAAGTTAAGCTTATCATCAATTAATACTCCCAAATATTTTATTACTGATGCTCTTTTTATGTTGTTTTCCCCCCATTTAATTCCTGAGTACCATATTGGACCTGATCTAATTTTGTTTATATGGAGATAATTACTTTTGTCCTGTGAAATTTCCATTGTCTTTAAGGTTTGTAATGCTTTATTGGCCAGATTTTTGACTTCCTGTTTTAACCCGGCATTGACCAAAAGGACAAAATCATCTGCAAATGCCTGCAGGTGCACCTCTTGGGGCCAGTCTTGCTGGAGCACTTCGTCGGCCACCAGATTCCAGAAAGCAGGTCCTGTTCAGGAGCCTTCGGGGCAACCTTGTTGCTGATTCCATGTTGCTGGGCCTTGTGAGGTGTTTATTGCAACTTTCCTATTGGAATTAATATCTATAAGGGTTTCGAGGGTGTTGCTATGGTACTTCAGGTTGTCGAGGCTGTTTTCAATCAAGGTGTACTGCAAGTGGTCAATTCACCACTTGCAGTGGTGATCATCAGGGCATGTTGGTTGCGTTTCTTCGCTGAATTTATCTTATCGAGGAGGTCAAGAATTGCTTCTTCAGTAGATCTATTGGTTCTGAAGCCGTACTGGTTAGGATGTTGAAGGTTATTTCTTCTGAGGTGGTGGTTGAGTCTTTCCAACAGCAATTTCTCCAGTATTTTGCCCAAAGTTGGAAGGAGGGAGACTGGACGGTAGGATTTAATGTCCGATTTGTTTTTCTCTTTTTTTTAAGAAAAGAACTATAACTCCAGTTTTCAGTGGGTTATAGAAGCATTGGAGTGACAGAAAGTTGTTGTAAAATGTGTTGAGAATCTCTGGGTGGGTTCTGAAGATGGTTTTGAGTACAATGAAGTATATTCCGTCATAACCAGGTGCTTTTTTAATTGGAACTTTTTGTATGATGCGGGCTATTTCGTTTTTGGTAAAGCCTTCTTCTCTGGCTGTTAGGTTCTGAGGCTGGCGTTGGAAGGGGATAAGGATTTGTGGGTGTGATTTCCCTTGAAGAATTCTGTTTGCGAAGGACTAGGAGTCGCCTTCTTCCGGCTGGTCCATAATCTTGAAAAGGTCTGATGGGGAAGATTGTCTTTGACTATGGCTTAATATGGGATTCTGTATGGATTTTTCGTCTGCGTGCAGAAGTTTTTCAGGGATGTTCGTTCGGCTCTGAGAGACAGTTCCTTGTAGAGAGCGTGCTTTCGGCTGAAGAGGAGTTGATATCTTGTTTTTTCCGTGCCTGTGGTGTTATTTGCCCTCTTTTAAACTGTTCGCATCTCTTTCTTTTTAATGTCTAGCTCTTGTGTCCACCAGGTGACATTTGTAGATTGTTTGACTTTTATTCAGTTTGTAGGCTTTCTGGCAGCAGCGAAGCGCCCATTTAACATTGGAATCCAATGAGAATCTTGTAGAATGAAAAAGTACGTGAGTAATGTTAATAAAACGAGCAGACGGATGTCAATTGACATGCACAATTGCGTTTGCCATGTGATTGTGAAGTCACGTGAAGCATTATTCATGATCAATTTTTGATTAAATTCACTTCCTATCTTTCAGCAACTATTCCGAAGAAATGTTTTTTGTTATCTTTAATAAAGTTAAATAAAAACTGCTTTTAAAAATACACTTTTAATCGTGCAATAAAAAGTAGAATTTCTTTTATTTTAAATATTTTCTACCTTTTAGTCCTTAGGTTGTAATTCAGTACATAATTATACTGAATTAATTCGGTATAATTATTTTTAGTATACTATATATTCTTCTATCTATTATATAAAACGCCAAGGTGGAAATAGTACGTGATGGAAAAAAGAGGTGAATTTCTTTTATGCTGATGGCAACTACCGGTTTGTTTACAACCGAACGGTCGATAATTCATTACAACAGCCTTTGTTGCTGTCAATATTGACTGACAGAGTATTGTATTTAAATTTATTTCGATTTAGCTTTAGCTAACAGTATTTCGGTGTAGAATAGAAACTTTGTTTGAGGTTCAATGAAAAAAGCCTTCCCCTCCGCCCATTTAAAGCCTTAAACCAATTTTTGGAGGCTGGTTTGGAGTTTGTTGTGAAAAATGTGCTAGAGTTATTTAGTACCCCTCTAAAACCATAACAAGAAATTTCAGCTTCTAATAGCCCAATGAAAATATTACTTAGGTATAATGATGAAAATATTTCCTAGACATAACACGGTAGTCATGTCACTGTGACGTCATGTTAAGTTAACGCCATCCAAAATAATAAATTTGCGCTTCCAAATTGTCGAAACTAATTTGCGGTTGTAGAGGCTGAGGGATTCTTCCAATGATTTATCTTGCGATGTCTGTAAAAATTGGAGAGTTGTGGGTGGCAGGCCTGTCTAGGCTGATGACATATCTTGGGGTCATAAGCTTTCATACGAAACATAAATTGTCGAAATCGGTCCAGTGGTTGGGGCTGCGGAATTCTGTCAAGGATTTCCTCCATACGCAATGCACGGTGACGTAGTGTGTTTCCGATTCCTCTCTAAAATAGAGGGCGGTGGGAGAAAGCGAGCATTTTATGTTATAAGCTTTGTATGTCATTTTATGTCATATGTCTAGATGTCATAATCTTTCATATGAAATGAAACTGTCGAAATAGAAAATGTGGTTGGGGCTAGGGGACTAGTCCTTTACTTTCGATTTAAAATATATAGATTTTCATTATTTGAAAATAAATTATTCACCGGTTGATATTATTATATTTTTTTCTTTTTTTAGGCTCAATTCGTACTTGTGTCCCTGTACTTTGTTCTCCTGTGCCTGTTCTCTCAAAAGAGTTGCAGTCTTTCGAAGCTTTTGTTTGTCGTAAATGTAGGACCTTCCGTCATATTCTTCGGACTCTTCATGCACTTTTATTTGAATTCTTACAAGTATCCTTCTAGAATATCTGAATACCAAAGCGAAAACTCTATACCGAAAAAAGAAAAATAAATATTATTCATTTATTACTCGTGTATTCTCATTTAGTCAAAATAACACTTCTCTTCAATATCGATGGCAAATATTTTCATCTTTCCATCCGTATTGAAATAAGATGCAAGAAAATGAAATGAAATCATTTATGAGTGTCGGCTAAACCCTTAGATTGTCTCAACACTTCCCGAACTTGAATCCATTGGATTTCCATATTTGAGAACAATTGAAGCATTTGCTTCATAATCATTGACTTCCAATGCGAATGGTGAAAGAGGCAGGCAGACAGTATTAACGGTCTTAGTTCAAAATTTTTAAGAAATCTATATTTTGGCATAAACACCACAAGCCAAATTGATATATTTAATTAACTCCATTTTTATATTCTCTTGAAATATTTGACCTCGAGAATTTGATGAATCTCATAGTTTTATACCTCCCTGACTTTGAAAAACAAAATTTTGGAATTATCTATGTCTGTTGGCCTCTGAAAAGTATCACGCAATAATGTTCTGAACTAGACGGATGCAATTTGGTATGTAGCCTTTGCACCAATTAGTAGATCTCTATCAAATTTTGGACGAAATCCGTCGACGGGAAGTCCGTTTATCTATCCGTATTCACGTCAACACGATATCTTAAAATTGACAAAGTTAGAAAAGTGAAATTTTGCACATGGTTTTATCATCAGAAAAATTAATATCGAATTTAGGTGAAATTCCATCTGTTATTGAACTTTTTCCGGTCTGTGTGAACCATCTATGTGAACGCGAAGGTCATCTATGCTAACAGAATTATTCAAAACTAATGACGCAGATAAATAAAATTTGAAATGTAGTCTTTATACTATAATTATAAATCTGTGCCAAATATTTGATTCCATCAGAGACATACAAACGGAAGGTCTCCAAAATATAAAGTCGATTTTTTTCCTTAAGGACGAGTTTTCTGTTTTATTTCTTTTGTTTTCATTTGGATTTTGTGCGGTTGGTGGTATAATCTCGGATTCGGGGCCGGCGATTTCCAGGTGAAAATCCTATTCCACTGAAGATCCGCCGTGAATAGGGCCTGTTGCGCGTTTAATCATACATAATGCGTCAA
>BGPR01013630.1:0-23889 GCA_013235015.1 Araneus ventricosus | reverse complement strand
AAAATGTCTCGGATGTCCGAAGTTTTCTGGGCCTGTGCTCGTATTACCGGAGGTTTATCAAAAACTGCCGATATCGCAAAGCCCTTGCATGATTTATTGAAAAAATGCCAAGTTTTCATGGGGAACACCGCAAAAGTAATCTTTCTTAACTCTCAAGAAGTTACTGACCAGTGGTCCTGTTTTGGGACATTTCCTTCCAAACGCAGAAACAAAGATACACTCGGACGCTCGCGGATATGGCATTGGCGCAGTATTAGTACAGGTCCAAGACGGTAAAGAAAGACCATTAGCCTACGCATCCAGGTCTCTGACAGCTGCCGAAAAGAACTACTCTACGACCGAGAAGGAGTGTCTTGCTATCGTCTGGGCTATCAGTAAATTTAGACCGTATCTCTTCGGAAGACCCTTCACCATAGTAACGGATCACCACTCTTTGTGCTGGCTAGCCAATCTCAAGGATCCCTCCGAAAGACTTGCACGTTGGGCTTTGAGGTGGCAGGAGTACGACATCAACATCGTCTATAAGAGCGGCCGTAAAAATTCCGATGCTGATTCATTGTCAAGAAAGCCTCTTTTCGAATCAGTAGTCGAGAACTGTGATGAAATTCCTTCCCTTGCTGCTATCACAGATTATAGAAAAGAGCAGCTAAAAGATAAACACTTGAAGTCCATAATTAGAACTCTCGAGAAAGGTGACGGTTACCAAAGTTATCAGATGAGAAACAATGTGCTGTACAAAAGAAACTATGATCCTATGAGACAACAATGGCTTTTGGTGATACCGAAACAACTCAGCCGTGATGTCTTCATGATGCTCCGATTTCCGGTCATCTCGGATTTGCCAAAACGTACGACCGAATAAGGAGGAAGTACTGTTGGCCAGGATTATATGGGAGCGTACGCCGATATGTGTCGCATTGCAGAGAATGCCAAAGGCGAAAATCTCCACCTCAACCTCCATCAGGACAACTCCATCCTATTAAACCCCCTGATATAACATTTAATAAAATTGGAGTAGATCTTCTTGGACGCTTTCCGCTTACACGAAACGGGAACCGGTGGATCATTGTTTGTACCGATTACTTGACAAGATTCACAGTTACTAAAGCGTTACCAACTGCTGAAGCAACAAAAATTGCTAAATTTCTAGTTGAAGAAATCATACTGAAGTACGGTGCCCCTAGAGAAATGATAAGTGATCGAGGACGTTCCTTCTTATCCAATCTTGTAAAAGACATCAATCAATTGTGACAGACGTCTCATCTTCTAACGACCGCCTATCATCCACAAACGAATGGCTTAACAGAAAGGTTCAACAAAACACTAGCAGATATGCTGTCCATGTACGTAGATGTCGAACAAAGAAATTGGGATACCATCCTACCTTTTGTGACTTTCGCCTATAATTCGGCAAAACAAGACACCACCGGATTTAGCCCATTCTTTCTCGTACATGGCGGAGATATTGAGACTCCCCTCGACGTAATTCTCCCACATGACACAGAAAATCATGCCGATAATTATGTACAACAGCTGATCACTAGAGCTGAGGAAGCTAGGCAGCTTGAGAAACTATACATCCTGGGCGCTCAAGCAGTGGATAAGCGACGGTATGACGAGAGGCACCGACCAGTCAATTACAATGTTGGCGACTTAGTTTGGGTATTTACCCCAGTACGAAAGGTGGGACTTTCTAAAAAGCTCCTTAGACGCTACTTCGGTCCTTACAGAATAACTCGACGCCTATCTGACGTAACATACGAAGTACAAAGTATAGAAGTGAATAGCAGACGACAAAGTAAAAAAGACTTAGTCCACGTCCTGAGGTTGAAAAACTACTGTGATCCACAGAGACAACTAGATGACGCAGGAGCGCACAGGATTCCTAGGAGACCTGTCACAAGGAGCCAGGCCACATCACAGCGGGACGTTGACTCCTCCTAAGGAGGGAGAAATGTCACGGTCGTCGAATGGTTAGAGCGCTGCTCTAAGATGCCAAAAAGCTCGGGTTCGAATCCCTGGACTTTTATGTTTTCAATTATTATTTCGATTATTTAATTTATATGCAAAATAGCCTTTATGTAAATTTCTTATATGTAAATTGCCCCTTAGTTATTCGTATTAACTGTAACTGTATTATTAACTGTTTCGACAACTTTATATAAGCAGATGTAATATTTAGTTCTAGGAGATAAAGTCTTGAGTTGAGATTAGCGAGCTTTGTCTTCATTCGATGCATCCAATTGATTATCCACGCTAACTTTATCTACGCGACAATATTTAAAGAAACACTTATGGTACCATAAAAAAATTAAGAATCTTCAAAGATTTCTCAATGAGTACAATTTTATTTAAAGAGTACAATTTTATTTAAAGACACACACTCTTTAAGAAAATGAAAATATGTTAATCTTTTCTTCACTATTTTAATATTTAACCCTCTGAGTGTTTCACACGTATTTCTACGTTGACCTTGGACTACCCCAAAAGCGTAAAACACGCATTTCAAAGTGTGGACGAAAACACCCCGAAATCGGTTTGCACTGAATTTTACGTTCATTGTGAACAGTCTCTAAAGGGTAACACACGTATTTTTCCGAATTTCTTACTGCCTTTCTTGGTTTGACATCTTGATGGATTATCTGGGGAGAGCAACAGTCAGCACAATGAAGACTGATAAGGATGTACTTAATGCAAATTAGGGATGTCACAGGATCCGAGACCCCACACTCAATGTGGTATGGTGAATTTTAATGCTATTTGAGGTTATCTTTCCGGAAGAATTGCGGTGTCGGATTTTTTTTGCGCTTTGTGTGTCGGAATTTGGAATCGCATTCCGGATTAGTTCGGTTTAATGTTAGCCTGGTTTGATGCTGTATTATGTTTCAAGTGCTATTCTTTTAATACAATTTATGTGATATAAGATTTTTTTCAATGTCTTAATGTTTTAAAGATCCATCTCGAATGGTTACGTAAAATAGATATTGTGGTTTATGTAAAATAGATTTTGTTAAAATACCGCATTCAAGCATAAAAAATTGAAAGCCTGGGAGGTTGCTAAGAAAATACGCTATTTATATATAGTTGAACTGTGTTCTTGAATCAACACATTTTACCCGCATTCAACTAGTTTTATGATATTAATGTAAACTTCTTTCATATTAATAATCTCCATCTACTCATTTTTTCCTTTATAAAAATAGAGAAAAATTAAATTTTTGTCAAAAAATAGAGCAAATTTTAAGGTATATGAAAATGATGCATAATTTTTATTGTTTTATCTTTCAGATCAAATCGAAAATTTTAGTTTTACAATGATTATTTCATTATATAGATTTGATATTTATTAAAAAAAAATAATTTTCAGGTTTAAGTGTAATTTTTTTAGACTAGAAGAGATTTTAACTTCACTTACATTATTTAGAAAAATATCTTTTAAATTCATAAAAATTACAGTGAAAAAAATTCATTCCGAAAAATAATTATTATTTTATTAAATAGTTATTAGTCGGAAATTTATTTTTAGGTCAATCTGAACTGAAAAAATAAAGTATATGGAAATAAATGTTAAAGAAAGTGGATGAAAATTTCATTTCTACCATTGTAAAATATTTTCTTTTTGTTAAAGGCAGGGGAAAATATAGTTTAGATGAAAACGTTATCAACTAAATTTGATGTTTGGGTGTTTGATCTCATCAGACTTTTAATAATCTTATTATGAGACTGATAATATCTGCAGCCCAACTGTCTTACGTTTATTTCAATAATCAATGAAAATGTTTATTTCTTGCTTAAAATAAAAGAAGACAAAAATATTTTTCAGATAATATTATACGAATACTGTATTTTCGCATTAGTTCCTTGAAGCGCAATATTTTTTCTGATGTGTTATTAAGCATTCTTCTATAAATGATTAAATATATATAGCTAAATTGAATTGCTTTCGGTAAATGCCATGACAACTGCAAGTTACATTTTCATTAACGCTCTGAGAAAAGAAATCCACTAATATATGTTACAAACCTTTGATACATCCAGATCCACTAATAAAAACTTTGAAGATTGTTCTTCCAATAATAATAGCAGTCTCTGGCTTTGGATTATTTCAAAATATTACCGTCACATACCACATCATGTGTTTTATCGCAATATCTTGTGTGTGTACTGTAATTTGTAAAGTATAATTTTTTTAATAAAATTCTGATTTATATATACGTTTTTATTTTCATTCTGAACTTTAATGGATAATAATGAGACTCTTATTTATTTTCCAAGTTGTATGATATATTTGAATTAGATCTATAATTTTATTTTTTTAAAAAAAGAGTAAAGTGTCAGTTTTATGTTAGTTAAATTTCCTTTATATTTGATATGAAAAAGCCCAAAAATTTTTTTGAATACCACACCGACAACGTCAAAGACATCTATAAATTGTGAAAAGGCACCTGAATAATTTCGAATAGGTGTTAGATTTTTCACCTTATTCTTTGATTTTGCCAATTTCGTAAAAAAATTGTCTGTAGAAAAAAATTAAATAATTTTTTAATTCGTAGCCAGCGCATTTTCGTAAAATGGATAGGAAAAAAGTTTGAGCGTTTTTACTTTCTAGCAAACATAGTATACAAAGAGAAAGTATTATAATCGTCTTATGTAAATTTCAACACGAGATTTTGATTAATCTCCATGTATTAGACCTCCCTGAGTCCAAAAAACACAATTTTGGAATTTTGTTTGTGAATACGGTAACTCAAAAACGGTTAGAGCTAGAAAGACGAAATCTGGTGTATGGACTTCATACGAAAATAGTATATTTCAATCAATTTTTGGATAAAGTCCGTAAACGGGAAATTTGTCTGTTAGGGTTCATATGAACATGATAACTCAAAAACTTAAATAGCTAGAGAGATAAAATTTGGTACACAGTTTCAAAAATTAGGAATGCAGGTCCGTATTAAATTTTGGAAGAAATCCCTCGAAATGTTGACTGTTTGTCGGTTTCTGTAATCGCATGCTTGTGAACACTATATTTCCCAAACGCAACGACTTAGATAATTGAAATTTGGTATGTGGTCTTTTAACGCCAATTCTCCAATTTTCGTTTCAATCGGGTAAAAAAAAACTCTAAGGCCCTTGAAACTCAATATGCCATTACTTTTCGATAAAAAAATTATAAATAAAGAATTAAATTTAATTTTGAAAAATTCGCGACTGGATGCTCTAGTACTTGGACTATAGTATCAAAGTTTCAAATTTCAGGTGAATTAAATTTCCGTTTATTATAATAGAAGATAATCTCTTGCGTACTAAATATAGGTATATGAATAAGTTATTTCTTCCAACATTTAGTGCATTGGTTTTCTAAATGTAATCTTTAGTTTGAGGATTATAAACTCGCCCTCTTAAAAAGCATATATAGCAAGTTTCAGTACAAAAGGCTCGTAGTATATTGTTTTATTTAAAACATTATTCAGGGGTTAAGAAGGTTATTTATAATTTTTCATATGTTTTAATTATTACTGGCTATTTTGGAATATAGATTATTATGTGACTATCTATATAATAAATGTTTATGTGCATACAAAACGGATTAAGCCAGTTAAGCTCTGTTTATATTTGTGATCGGCTCTAAATTTTTTACTTTCTACCGAATACTAAATCAAGAAACAATATGAAAAGTTTTATAGTGCCATCAGAGATTAGTAAAATATATATATATGGCATTGTTGTTGATTTTTAAGATTAAGGAAATAATTTTTACATTCGTAGACTAAGATGCTGACGTGTAGACTGAAAATAATTTGAAGTCAAGAATATAAATAGACAACTAATAATATGAAGTACAGCCAATATCTAAAATACAACTATTAATAAACATCAAATAAATTGAAGTCACAGACATATAAAGAATATCAACTTCCATGCAACTTCAATGATGTTCATATTTTTAGAAACTCACAACATGAAAAATAAGTAATATAGACTTCATTTTTTTGGCCCAACGGTCTGGCATTTGTTTAGTCTAACGGTGTTTATTTTGGTCATCTGGTGTTATGGACACGGGCAATATGCAGAATGAAGGCATCTCGAAGACATAAGTGTAATTTTGTCACACGACAGGTGGGATCTCCAAAAGCAGTAAAACCTAGTTTGAATAGGTTCCAAGCTGAATAGAACGGATTCTTGCGGTTAGACCGCCCCTCCACGGGGGTTTCTGATTCTCCACAGTTCAGAGGGGGGGGAGTGACTTGATCTGCTACGCTTTTGGGAAAATCTTCTGTTGGGAGGAAGACACACTTTTAAAACAGATAAAGGTTCTGAAGCCGCTCGCTTTTCGAATCGCTTTAGAAAGAAGACCGAACCACTCAGAGGGTTAATTTACTAATATTGATCCCTTTATCTGAATATAAAACTTTTAAAAAACAATTTTAAGTATTCATGACCCAAGAATAATATGCTTATGAATTAAATGTATGCAAATCAAGAACAGTAATTTTTTTTTATGTGGAGTTTTTTACTCAATCAGTTTTAAATTTAAAAATTGAACAAAAGAGGAAATATTAACTACAAAACTTGAAATGAAATAATGGCTTATAATGTTTTCTAATAAAAACATAAAGCAGCTATTTCTAGAGATAACTTTTCACAATAGAAAATTATAGCCTAAAACTGTTCTAAAAGTATATAAAATTATGAACTCGAATGCAGATCATTAAGTTCATTCATTTAAAAGAATAATGTTTTTGAGTGGCTTCCCAAGCACCAATTCTAATTTTTTTACACCTAAAGCTACAAAGCAGATAATTCAGCTTTTTCCATTGATCCTATTTTCATTAAAACTGTTTGAGATGTTCTTTTTTGCCACTTTTTATCAAACACCTCCCGCCCCTTTTTATTGACCTGCGTGGAATACTGATTAATGGACTGTGCATAAGCATTACAAAAAAGGCAACTAAAACTTTTGGCACAGCTTTTGGATACAAACAAGCATGCATGGGACATTGTACTAACATACACTTAAAGGAAACATTTCAATAAGATTTTTGCTTCAGTGGTAATGTAAATTCATATGATTTAACAATTTATTTTTAATCTGAGTTGTTGGAATTACAGTTCACACTGAATCTTGCTGCACCGATCCATTCTTTGATTGACAAGTAAAAAGTATATTGCACTAAAAAAATTTGTGCGGTCAACAATTAGTTAGTCCAAATTTCTTAATATTAATCAATTATTTTTAGTTTTATGTGATTTTATATTTCTGCACTTGATATTTGTATTTCTTTCTATAACTTATATTCTTATAGTGCATGCAAAAAAACAACAAGAAAAAATCTATAGCAAATTTAAAAAATTTTTAAAAAGCTTTTTTTACAAAGTAAGTAAAATTTAAAACTAGAACAAGAAAATAAATTTTAATAACCAAACAATAAAATTAAAGTAAAATAACAAAAGAACTTTTTAAGAAGAAAGAAATAAAGTTAGAAAAAATTACGCCAATGTTTAAGAAGCGCGCAATTGCAGCAGCTAAACATAAAACAAAGAATAGTAGACAGAAAAACATATAGCCAAAAGTAAAAAATGAAGGAAATAAAAGCAATCCTAGAGTAATTCGAAGGTAACTAAAAGCAGAAAACAAAACAAGGAATCCATTCAAGTTCACTTTCTCAAGGGCTAAGAACTTTTCGAAATAGATTCAAAGGAATGTTTGGGAAATTTTCTATAAGAAGCAAGCCATTAGGCTAAAACAAAGCTTCTCTTAGCCCGAACTTCCCCAAACACAGAATCCCAGGAGGCAAATCACAAGATCAAACATCAAACGAACAAGGAAATAACAACAAAAAACATCAAAAACGCTAATAAGAAATCAAAATATTAGCCATCAAGCTTAATTAATAAACTTTCATAAAATAAATCAATTTATATTCTTATAGATGCTTTAAAGTATCCTTTTTATTTACTTGTTTTTAATTTTAAAAACCTCAACTTTTTGACATCCAAGTACACTGCTTTGTCTTTTTTACGTTAAGAAACCTTTCTACCATTTATTTTATTTCCGAAAATCCACCGGAATCTTAAACAAACTATTTGCATTAAGCAGTAACCTTTTCTTTTCTAATGAAATGATTGTTAACATATTAAACTACAATTTGTTAAAATAGTAAATTTGCATTGTTCTTTGAAAGCACCTTCAAAATTCACATGCAAATATTAAACTGTACAACACTCATTATTTAATAATAATAAAATGTACTTTGGCAAATAGTTTATATAACTATTATGCACAATGACTTACTTTAAACATTTGACATAAAATTTTTTCTTAGGTGTACATTATATGTTCTAGATGTGCATAAACTTTAGCAAAAACTTTTTAAATCACATTTTTCTTTGC
This sequence comes from Araneus ventricosus, assembly GCA_013235015.1. NCBI lineage: Eukaryota > Metazoa > Arthropoda > Arachnida > Araneae > Araneidae > Araneus > Araneus ventricosus. The sequence continues at coordinate 15,497 of BGPR01013630.1, read as the reverse complement.
CTACATGTTACATTGAAATAAGAAAGTACACATTAAAGTTTGGATTGCATTAAAGATTTCAAAACTATTTCTTTAAAGCAATGAATTGACTTAGAATTAAAGAAAACAATTATTTTATAAATTGCTAGTGAATTTATTCCACTTAAAATTAGGGGATCTTTGCAAAGCAAAAATTAGATTATATACTTTTGCCTAGAAAGTCTTGCATTTACATGAGTGAAATCTTGGTTAAAAGGGCATGCAGGAATAAGACATCAAGGGAAAAAAAATTAGCTGCTTTATGGGCTAAAATGTGTATACTGAAAGATCATTTAAAAGCATGACAAATTACAAATCGCAATTAGAAAATACAATTATTAATTTCATTTAGTCTTTCGTCAACTAAAATTTAGGTTTTCAACTCACAAGAAGAAAAATATGACCATAAAGTGAGAAAAAGCAAAACATTTCTTAAAAGTGTATAATGGCAAACTAGTAAACATTTTAAATAAACTTCATTTATATGTTTACTTTAAACACAAAATTACGTATTTTGATTAAATGTGTAGAAGAAAATAAACTAAGAAATTTTCATCACTTTGATTACCAAGACTGAGTTACTATTGATAATTTAGTAAAGTTACGTTAATAAATAAATAGATAATGATACTAAACACATTCCTCATTGTATCTCCATTTCAAATTTTAAAGTGAAATGCCAAATTTTATTTGACTTATAAAGTGAAAACTTCACATGTTTGGTGTTTCCAAACATATCACTTCTTAAAAGCTTTTAAAATGTCTTTAAGTTAGATATATAATTTTAAAAAATCTCAACATGTTTAATTTCATTAAAGACCAAAATTGCAACTCACAATTTTCAGTTTCATCACTTTTGTACAGGATTTTATAGAACTCCAACTTATGTTGCATCACATCCAGTATGTTGGACTTTTCACTCTGCAATAATAAAACGTAATGAATATAATAGCAAAAATAAATAGTATAGTATATGGGGGACACCCAACAAAGTTTTGCAAATCCAAATTACTGGTACATAAATATTTACAAAACAATTATTTTATAATTAAATACTGCAAATAGTTAACTTTATGAAAATTATTAATTAATTCTTTTAATTTGAAACACCTTTGATTACAATGTACATCTTTCTTATGTACAGTAATGTTTTAGTTGAAATTTGGTACAATAAATAATTTTTGCACAACACAATAAATAATTTTTGTACAACACAATTAATAATAAAATTTCAGTGATTATTTTGAATTCGTAATATAAAATGCACCTACAAAACATTTATAGCAACAAGAGCAACTAAGTAATAGGTATGAAGAATTTACGGGTAAACTGATAATTCAGAATAAAATAAAATTATGTAAAATCAAAATAAAAAGAAACAGTAATGCATAATTTTATGTTTTCATTTGAATATGCATTATAAACATTTTTAAAATAAATATAAAGATTTCAAGACAGAGGATTACTTACCTTTTCTTTTCAGTTATCAGTGTCTTTCAGAGGCTTCTATCAAAAATTCTGGCTTGAAGCCAGAGACAGCAGGCAAGAAAAAAGGGGCATTCTTCGGTACTAGAACTGGCTCTTTCTGTTTATTTCGGCCCTGAAAATGAAGTTATAATAAACAATATAGGCAAAAAGGAATTTAACAGTTAACTGTCGACAAAATTTTGCTCCCTAGCATCACATGATCCATCTTTATTGTCACTCTTACAATAATATCCTTCTTCCCTTACAGAGACATGGGCATGCCCTAGGTGAACCCCTGTTCAGGATTAATTTATTGCATTCCAAACCGGTGGGTGCAGTGATACAACTAGTAACAAATTATGGAAGAAGATATTTTGTAAAAACATATACATATGTTATGGTCAATGTAATTAATTGGTTATTATTAATAACAACTGGATTTTTAGAGGTTATTACTAATGACAACTGAGGTTAATATTAATAATAACCAATTAATCACATTCACCACAACATATATACACTTGTGGCAATTAAAATGCATAGACTCGGCAAAGCATGTGACTGCAGCAGTTAAGAAGATAAAAATCATTTCTTCTTTGATTATTCATTTAAATTATGATAGATAGTAAAAGAATGATATTCTAGTATGTACCTACGAGCACTTTTTATAGAATAAAATCTAATAGAAAACTAGATTAAACTTATAACAATTAAATTTAGGAAAAGAAACTACAGGAAATATTTCGAAACAAAATTACCTATTAAAATGGCAGAAGTCTGGAATATGGAGATTGCGAGCGAAAGATTGTGCATCGGACAAGCAGCAGCTGCTCTAATCGTGTCATTCCCCCCCCCCTCCCAAACACACTTATTTTTCAAATGATTTGGCCACATTTACACATCTAATTTTCTAATGTAAATAATTTTATTTACTAATTATATCTTGTATACAAAATTTGAGTTAGAAAATTATGTTTCCTCCATATAACATAAATGTGAGTGGAGGAATACTGATTGCAAGAAATTGCAATCAACAATAACAGTAACAATAAAAAAATAATTGTAATTAATTTTTCAAAAATTTTGGACATGTCTTTTATTGGGTGATGTCATTTCAATAATCGAGAAAATTAATTTAGCAGCATGTCTCATTATCGATGAGATGAATCACCACTGGAGGTCAAAAGGTTCATATTCTCTAGAAATTATAAACATAATAGTATTCATACAGTTTAGAAAACTTGTATACATTTCATTGAATGGATAGAAAATTTAGGAAATGTGGAAATATTAGATGTAAGACATGTCCTTCGGCATGTGAGATGCAAATAGAGCTGGATAATGAAGATCTAGAGACATTTTGTAAAATTAAAAATGTTATTTATTTAATTCATTGTAAAGAATGTAATTTTAACTATACGGGTCAAACCTGCACAAATTTAAATATTAGAATTAATGGACATAGATCAGCAATAAATAATTTCAGAAATAACAATTCTCATGATTATGAGCTTATTCATTTCCAGGAACACAGTTTCGAGAACACTATTGTTTGTATCCTTGAAAATAATATTATAGATCTTAATGAAAGACTTAATTTAGAAAATTTGTTCATTTGCAGCCTTAAAACTCTTTTCCCATATGGACTTAACAGCAAATTAAATGGTGAGGGATACAGTGAATTCAATACAATTTGTATCTATAATAAATTCAACATTTTCAAAAATTTTCTAAACACAACTAATAATAAAAATTTAGATTAAAAAGAGGTAAGGGTAAAGGTGGTAATTTTGCTATTATATTGGAGGAATTTCAGGAATTTTGTAATATTGACCATAACTTGGATAATATTGATAAAATTAAAAACTATATTTTTAAACTTAGAAATAATAGACTTAAATGGTTCTTTAATAACAAATTTGAGGAATTAAAATTTAAGAATGTCAACCTTAAATATATTTTCTTTGATTTAGTAAAATTTAATCTTGGAATTACCAACAATAGACTTCTCTTCAAAGTTAACAAAATTGAAAGAAAGGAATTTTGTGTTATTAATTTTCTTGATCTCTTGTTTGAAGGATTAAAGTTACCTGAAATTTTACATGATAACAAAAAATATTTTCCTGTTAAAGATATTTCTGTAATTTCAACTGCATTTAAATTTTCAATGACTCTTAAACAGCAAATTTGCAACTATAATTACTTTCGTAAAAATTTAAATGAGATTAACAATTCACACTGCTATTGTAATGATGAAGATTATAAAGATTTTATGGATAAAGATAGGGGGCCATATTATCACTGGTAATTTAAATATTGTTAAATCCAAATCTCTTAGAGATATTATGAAAAATGGAACTAAATTTAGGCTAAGAAATGAAGTTGGTCCTATTATGATTGTCAATTCTATTAATTGTGACTTAGATATTTTTATTGCAAATGTTGCCAGGAAATATCATTGGCCCATTGAAGGATTTGGAGAATGGAAACAGCGCATCTTAAAAGAGATAAAGAATAGAATTTATAAAAATAAAAGTAAAAATATTAATAGAGGCATTTTCTTCAACAAGCATCTTAAAAAAGAAATTGAAAATTTAAAAAGTAAATTAATTATTAAAACAGTTGATAAGGCAGGAAATAATTTTTGCATAATGTGGAAATTATAGTTCAAGGAAATTATTCTTAATGAATATAATTCAAATAAAACATATAAACTTATCAAATTTGGCAAAAAAGAACTTGATAAAAGAATTTTAGCACTAGCTAAAAACACTAAAATTAAAACTAGTAATTTAAATTATCCTTACCTTTGCCCCACTATAAAATTTCATAAAAATCCATTAAATTTCAAATTTGTAACTTGTGGCACTCGCTGCTATAATTATCATTTTGGAAAATTATTCTTCAAATTTCTTAAAATTATTCTTAAAAAAATAAGAGGAAGAGAACCTTATCATTGACAATAACACTAAAATTTTGAATTTTATCAAAGAAAATAGAATTTATAATATTTATACATTTGATTTTGAAAATCTCTTTACTAGTCTCCCACACAATAAATTAATTGAAGTTTGCTCAAATGTATATGATTTATACCTAAATACTGATTTAATTGATAAATATAAATGGTTAGAAATTTGCAGAGCTAATATATGTGAAAATTATTTATTTAATGGAATTAACTACTATAAACAAGTTCTTGGAATTCCTATGGGTTGTTGCTTCTCTAGTGCATTGGCCAATTTATTTCTTCATTTATTTGAGAGAGAATTAATTAAGAATGAGCTTGTGTTCGGATTCCGTTTTATTGATGACCTTTTATTGTTTAATTATGATAATGTTAATTCCATTTTTAACTGCTATCCAGAGGAGCTAAAATTAAATAAAACTAATAACGAATTAAATTAAATTTATAAATTCGGGATTCTCTGTCGGAATTTATGATAAACGAAAAGATTTTAAGTTCAAAGCTATTACACTCTGAAATTTTCATACATGTCTTCATTTTAAAATTTTCAAAAATTCTATATTTTCTCAAATTAATAGGATTAAAAATATTTGTAATAACCAATAGACTTTTGTTAAGGCTTTAGATAATTTAAAACATATATTAAAAGATAACGGATATCCTGGTTATTTCCCAAAAGTTAATAAATTATTAAAAAATAGTTTTAAGAATTTCTGTTCTTTTGGAGAATAGTTCGAATTCTTCTACATAGATGGAGCTAGGAGCTTGCTCCTAGATGTTATTTGGCTTTCTTTGTCTAGAGCGTCTGTTTTGAAAGAGGGTGACTTTTTGCATTTTGATTTCTGTCTCATTATTGTTTCTATTGTAAAGGTATGTGTTAAGTTTTTCTTTTTTCCTTTTATCCTATTTTCAGATGTTGGAAAAATTCAGGCCACATAAAGGAATAATTTTTGACCAATTGTTATTCCTTCCCAGGCAGCAAAACATCGTTGGCCAAGCAACGGCCAAACATCGCCCGCCGACGTTCACATCGTTGGGGTGACATCTTTCGCGACGTCGCCTGGTAAGCGGGCATGCACCACCGCTTTGCATTGGCCAATGGCCGGGAATAAATCGCCCCAAACGGTTTTGCGAGCTTTGGCCGATGCATTTCCGACGATTACCGATTATAGGGCGATAATGGGGCGAGGTCAAATCTACTAATTACCGACGTAAATTCAAGCATTTTAATCCGAGGTTCATGCTTTACTTTTTTTTCACTTTAATAATTACGCGTTACAAGTGATTTAATCAATAGACGAGAAAATTTCAAAAGTTCATTGAAACACATATTTCCTTTATATTATAATGTGGAATGTGTCTTCTAATAGTTTTTTCTACTAATCAAAAGTAGAAATTTTAACAAAGCTTTTAATATTAGTGATAAATAACGTGTGCAAACATATGCTAAGAAATTTAATTTACAATTATTGTATAACTATGCAAGTAATTTTAACAAATAAAACAATAAATTGCAGGGTGTGCTGAAGCTAACAGGCTTTTTTTAAACCTTCTCACAATTGATAACTAATATTTATATATTATAATCAGTAACTCTGAATCTGTTCACAGTTCTAGTATTATAAATGCTGATATTACTCCTTTTATTGAAAAATAAATTACTTTTATTTATGCTTCAGCCTATAAAAAGAAGTGGTATAAATTTTATACTATTTTTATATCATTCCTGTTAATTATATCCTCTTAATTTATTGAACAAATACAGCATTATAAGTTTTTATTTCATCATTTTAAAAAAACGCGTCTTTCAATTGAAAAATTAGTCGAGTAAATAACCTATGAAAATTATTTTACCTCAAAAAATAAATGTAATTGGGTCATTCTTCAGAAAATGTACATTTTCCATCACATTCATTTTACAGCAAATCTTCAGTCAATAATTGATTAAACAATGTTTTTCAATAGTAGTAAAAATATATCTATTTAAAACAGTCACCAAATTTTTATGATGATCTTTAATTTATTATTTATTTCGTTCACAGTATGTGAATTCTCATCTGGGTGATATGTTACACACCTGGTGTGACTGTTAATAATGTTCAATAACTTGCTTAATTAATAAAACATATTTAAATATTTATTATTTCTACCACAAGTGTCTCAAATATTAAATGCTTAAGCATATTTTAAATTTTTATATTTCGATTTAGTTTGTTTTAGAGCAACAATGAATGGTGTCATACAATAAATTCTCTCCTCCGTTACCCAAACATAAAATGAAAATTTTAAAATCATAAATGGCAGTATAGCTAACACATAGATCCCCATGATGCATGTCATCCATCTTGTTTATTACAGCTACAAAAAGGAAATGAACTTTTAGTTTAGAGACAAGTAGAAAGATTTTGTTCTTAAGAAACAAGTTTGGTTATTCAAAAATGTCACCTTCGTGACCTTGAAATTCAGGTATATAAAAATACAATTTTATCTGCTTTAATATGCATGTGTAGATTGCAATACCAAAAAATTTTTTCCCCTGAAAAAGCATCCATTAAGCCTATTTTTATACAAGATTCCTCACCTCCGTGACACCCTATTCAATTTCATTGTCATGGAAGTGAGATGCATTGTTTCCAGCCAGCAATTTGAGACTATACCGATATTATACATGTATTAAACACAAATTTAAAACTCATAAAAATGAATGACTAAAATTTAAGCTATATCTTAATACCGATATTTAATTTTGATTATATTGAGATAATTAAGTTAATTCATTAAGATAATTAATAATTTCATTTTCTAATTATCTGCAAGAGCTGGTTAAATGTTTACAATTTATTTTAGTGTAGTAATTATTAATCTTGTGTTTTTTATCACCTCCATGAAAAAGGTTATATATGTTTTTATTTATGAGTAAAATAATTTAAATTTAGTAAGGTCATTGTTCATGGTAACTTCTAGTAAGTAGAAGTTTCATATAAAAATGAAAAAAAAGGAAATTTAAGGTTTTGAAATGGTACATTTTCTGTAGAATGACCCAATTAAACTTTAAAATTTTTGATATACAAAACCTTTATATTAAAGGTGTGCAGAATTCCCAGATATAATACATTTTTAGAAAATTCCTTCCTCAATTTATCATAAAGTAATATTTATATGTACAATCAGTAACTATAAATCTATTTACAATGCTGTTGTAATATTAATTATGGCAATATTGCTTTCTTATTGAAATAAATATAAATTTTCAGTTTATTTTCTCCTTCCTTTATATCATAACATATAAAAAATTACGAGAGAGCAGTTTCACTTTTGTTCTTTACAAACTGCCTGATCATTGATTCTTTACTCCCATTCATAACTGTCTCAATTTATTCAGTAAGGAAACATCAATGTTCATCAATAAATTCAGATTATTTCACTATTAAAAATTTGGCCATGAATATAATCATGATAAATAGTACGAGTAAATTACAAATAATAAAAAACATTAATTGGCCAGATAGAAAAATGTCACAAATTTATTTATACAGTAATATTTTTTTCCAAAGTTTGCTGAGCTGCTTGTTCGATGAGATCTGCCCCCCTCTCTGTCCTTTGCGTACACCAACCACTTCTTTATACTATTTTCCACCTCGTGGTCTGTTGTGTTCTCAAACATGGAGTGCCCCCTCACCGACGCTGAAATACAAAAAATAAAAATTTTATAAATAAAAAGCTTGAATAAAAAACATTTTTCTCTCAACCCCATGTTTTATACTTTTCCATATACGAATAAAAGAGAGAATCCCATCTACAAAAATGGGAAATGGCAAATAAAATTTAACCGATCTACTTTGTCAAATTGTAGTTTTTGTAAGAAATTACATGCAAACAATAACAGGGGTGATTATGGATATGTATCCATTCATTATGCGAAGACCAGATAATACTTTAACAAAATCACCCCTGCAATAAGTGAAATACTTTAATTATTAGAGAAAAATTTAATACAAATAACACTTTAAAGAGGAAACTATTAAGTTTTCTTTTATGCAATTAGGTTTTCGACAGAATGTCAAATTTAGTATGATTATTTCAATTTTACAACGCTACTTATAAGTTTTAAAAGCAAATTTTCTTAAAATTTATAAAACCCAAACATAAAATATAGTAATAAGCAGCATTTCTGTAAAAAATATACATACCCATGAGCATTTTGCATATATTGCTGAATCTTGAAAAAGCAAGATTAAGCCCTCCAGTTATACTGCATGCTTAACGAGTTCGACAGTATACTCTGCAGTATACGGCGAACTACGTTATTCATTGTTGAGCCTCCAACAGACCCAAAATGCTTGCACTGAAAATATACGCAAGAAAAACGATTATAAGCCACATTTAAAAATAAACAATTGTAGTAGATATTAGCATAAATTGGGAAACTGCAAAGTATGATATAATTATAAAATTTTCAGGGATAAATAATTTAATTTTGAATACATTATATAAGTGTTTTCATAAATTATTTAAACTTAATGTCTTTTTCTCCCACAGAGATAAAACTGCAACAAGATAAGTTTAATCACAATTTTTTAAATTATATTTGTTTAAGTATTGTCTCTCTACTGTTCCAATAATGATAGAGTAACTTCTTGCAAATACAAATGAATTGGGAGAAAAAATCCTTTGAAATTATTATTTTGAATTATTCAAAAATAGAGTGGGCTGATATATTCTTGAGAGGGACTTCAGTTAAATTTTGAAAATAAGAAAAGAGGGACATTTCCTTTCAAAGAAATGCAACTTTGCATGTTATCCCAGAGTTATAGTTAATATTTCACTTTCAATAAGCTGTAATAGATAAAATCAAATGTGTTCTGAAAGAACTGAGCAGTCTCTACTCAGTTCTGAAGTGAACATGGCTTTTTAAGCTTTTTTTCAGCTTTTCCATAGCTTCCTAAAATTTAAGAAACCATAAAATATCTTTTTTTCCCCTTCAAATTATATGAATTTAAAAGAAAGTTTATTACTTGATGTCCTCATTATAACAGCATCATACTTTCGCCAGGTTCCGCAAACAATAAAACCAGCTTTTTTATTTGTGAAGGCCTAGCAAGTGGTGGCCAAAAGCATTTGGATCCATTCATCCAATTATTTGGAACTATTTCAATAGTTCCTTCGTCAATAAATTGAACAACATGGAAACTGTGTAAAAGAATCAATGAAGATATCAAATTCAGCTCTTGCTCGTCATGTACAAAAATATAAATAATTTAATGAAGGCAGTTTTAAAAGGAAATCTAGTGTGGGAAATTTTTTTTTACTGAAAGTTAAGAAGCTATGCTAATTGACTATCAGATTTTTATAAGTTGCATTCATTTTACAAATTATCTAGAATTAAAAAATTGTTATAAAATCTGTCCCATTCCTCCCTACTAATAAAAAATAATCTTTTCTTTACAGTTTGATTTTGTTACATTTTAAGTAATCATAGCTAAGAAAATAAAGTTAAATCATGAACTTTTAAAGGCCCTGAAAAAAGTAAGCTTAAATTAAACTTTTATATTTAATCCTATTAGACGCAAACAGTATGAATAATTGAAGTGTACATAAATCCATCTTGATATGGTAACAAAATGCCCTTCTCCTTCACATCTGATATTGGATAACTTTTAAAATTTAAGCTTAAGTTAGTAACGTAAAATGTACTAAGCATCGATGAACAACATGGTTTTGAGTAAAAGTCTGTTTTTGACTTAAATCTCCTGCCTTTTATCAATATAATTTTATCACAAAGCAATATATTTGAAACAATAATAATTTTCCCATCCCTCAACATTACACAATTATTATTTTCAGACAATTTGATGATGAAACCCTCTTTCTTAGCAACTTTGAACTGTAGCGGTTCTAAAGAAGCAGTTCCTTCTTTATGAATTGAAGATCCGACAACCTGAAAATCTGGTGGTATTACATTAATTCTAGTAGAATTTTGTTGAATCTAAAAAATTCTTCTGCATATTTGTTGCAGAGGTTTGTTTGGAGTGCGGAGTAATTTCTTTAGCTGGCCTAAATAATTTTCAAAAGAGAAAGTGCTAAAAGAATCTAATGGTCCAAATTTTTCAACATCATCTCCCAGATGAATTAAATTATGCACATTATACACTATAAAATCAGATCCATATATACATTTACTTTTTTAAACAAATTTTAACAATAATTCTTTTGAAAATGACAAGTTATCTCTGATGGTTACTTCATTACATAAAATTCTTATAGCTACATGCAAAATTAAGAAATGATTGTAGCGATGAGATGGTAATACTTTTTTTAAGACTAAAGGCCCTAAATACAAAAGAAACATTATAAATTCTGTAGCCTTCCATCGATCAATTTCTCTCAGACTTCGTGGTTTTCTTGGAAGCTCATCTGGAATATTCCTACTATAAGATACCAACCTATTTGACAAAATATCAATATCTCTACTACACAAACGTACATTTAATGGGCCTCGGCACCAAGAAATTAATAACTTTCTCATGTCACCAAGACAAACCATATGCATGTAATCCAATGGAAATTGGGTTACTAACCCTATATCTACTTTAAGAAGAGGCGACTTTTTTAAGATATGTCCAGAATCATTATCATGTGAGAAAGAATCGAAATCTGAATCTTTACGTTTAGGGGCATTAGAATCGGGAAAAGACATTCGATTATTATCCCATTTTCCCTTCTGACAACACTTTTCACAGCCAAAATATCCATTGTGATTTTTGACGCATTTTAAAAATGCTCTGGCAGGAGCATCACAAACAAAACCTTTAATGCTCATTTCATGTGCTATATCTAAACTACCATCTTTCAAACTGGTCAGTTCATCAACAAAATCATAAAGAAAATCATTAACGGTATCTGGTTTAGAAGAGCCACAGAATACAGCCACATGGAAAGGTGATTTATCAACAGTCTCCTTAATTTGACAAAGAATGTTCCAAAATTGCTTATTAGAACTTCTATGCAAAGGCAGCCCATCAATATTAAATAGAAAATTTAATTTACCATTATTTACAATTAAACCTTTTTTTATTTTTTCTTTAATACCTGTCAATAATCCAAAATAAATCATTTCCCCATTACTCAACTGTTTAGCAGGAAGACATTGAAGAGTTCTTAATAGGGTACGAGCATCATTAGGTAGTGAATGATATGGTTTTAAAATTTTGAGAATATCATTTATTAAGGCATGAGATGCATTGTGCTTTATAAAACATGCACCAAGGTTTTTTTGAAGGTCTGTATCATCAGCAATAGGAATCAAGATTTCGATACATCAGCACCTATTTCATCGCTATCTGAAAAATCACGCAGGTTGCAATATGATCAGAATCAATTACGCTATGGATACTATATGTAGAATTGAAACTAGTGGAAGGAATACTAGCACTTTCAGATTAAAAGGGGGCAAGATTCTGAGAATTTACTAAAAGTTTTATTTTTTTTGAAACTGGTGAATGGGGGAACTGTAAATCTGCATAATCTAATGAATTATTTACTTCAGCAGCTCTAGAAATTTCTTTCATATGCCTGTCTACTTTGAAATTAATATTTCTATTTTTCTGCCAACGAGATGAACCTTGAGCTCGGTACATATTGTTATATGGACAGAAATTAATGCTGTCAAGTGCTAATGTTGAGTATTACAGGTAATAAGTTAAGTAAAAGAAGTTTAATAGTTTAGGGGGAAAATAAACATCACCTCATTTCAGCAAATATCTTCAACCTAGAGAAAAAAAAGCAATCATGAAAAATGTACTCAAATTGCTTTCAAATGCAAAACAATTATTCAACTGATGTAGATGCATATGGGCGAAGACAGAAAATCGTGAATAAATAAATAATTAATTAATTGCGAGGGGGCTTAAAAACCACTTTGCATCCATCAAGGTAAGTGAAACACAAACATAATAGTAACCCAAAAGTGGAAAATTAAAAAAATATATAAAAAATGTCAGAAAAATATACGGATTAAAAAAAGTAAGATTTGAGCCAGTAAAAACTTAAAATATCGCAATTTAGGAAGATGACGCAATACTCCGTCAACGGAAGTATAAAGGCGTCAAAACTATAGTAAAAATAAAATTTAAGAAATAAAAAGAGTGTCGGAGTACATAATAATGTATAATCGACAATAATTAAATGTGAAATTGCATTAAGGTATCCGACTGTGTTCAGAGACATTTTTTTGAAAAGTAACTTGTATATATTTTTTAATGTTATTTTTCAACTGCATAAATAAAGGCTAAATAATTGATTTTAACCCTCTGAGCGTTTCACACGTATTTCTACGTCGACCTTGGACTATCCCATAAGCGGATAACACGCATTTCAACGTGTGGTCAGAGATACGCCGAAAGCGGTCAGCACTGAAATATACGTCTCTTGTGAACTGTCTCTAAAGCGAGATGAACGTAATTTTCCGAATTTCTTCCCCCTTCCGTGGTTTCACATTTTGATTGATTAGCTGGGTAGGGTAGCGGTCGACACAATGAGTGCTGATAAGAATGTACTTACTGCAAATTAGAGATACCACAGGATCCAAGACCCCACACCCCTATAGCTTGGGGCATTTTAACGCTATCTGCATTGAGGTCTTCTTTCAGAAAGAAGGTCAGTTTTGGATTTTTTTTTCTAGTTGTGTGTGTCCGAATTTGGATTCTGTATAAGTCCGGTTTAATGTTTGTCAGCCTGGATTGAAATTGCATTATGTTTCAAGTGTTTTCTCGTAATACACTTATGTTATATAAGATTTTATTTCAATGCATCAATGTTTTAATCGAATTGTTAAGTAAAATAGATTTTGTTGCCCAATCTCTTTCAATACCCCATTCAAGCATAGAAAAATTTGAGAAGCCTGGGGTGATAAGAAAAGAGGGGGGTTGTTTATTTCGTTATATAACATTGAATTGAAAAAAAAATAACTAAGGTTTAGGTGTGATTTTTTAAAACTATAGCAGTTTTTTTTCTAGATGAGTTTTCTATATTACACTACTTAGAATTTCTTTTAAATTCATCAAAATGAAATAAATTCCGAAAAAAAAACAATTATTTTTTCAAATAATTATTATTCAATTTATTTTTTGCTCACTCTGAACAAACATTGAAACAAATGTTAAAGAAAAGGGATGAAAATTTTATTTTTTATGTTTTAAAATATTGTATTTTTGTTAGAGAAAATTTTGGTTTACATGGAAACGTAAAGAATAATATCAACTAATGATCTTAACAGACTTTTAGTTATCTTATTAAGAGTCTGATAACATCTGCAGTTTAAGTTTATTTCAATAGTCAGTGAAAATGTTTATTTCTTTTTTAAAATGTAAGAACACAAAACCATTTCTAAGAAAATATCAATGCTTACTTCAATGATACTGTATTTATGCACTAGTTCCTTGAGCGTTATAGTTTTGCTAATATGCATTCTTCATTAAGTGATCAAATCTAAATGCCTGAATTACATTGCTTTTGGTAGCTCTTATGCCAATTGCGAGCTGAATTTTAATAGATGCTATGAGACAAGAATCCACTAATATGTGTTACAAACCTATAATGCATCCCGACACATTATTAACGAGTTTGAAGACAGTACTTCTAATAATAATAGTAGTCTCAGGCATTGAATTATTTCCAAACTCCACCGTCACATGCTAGACAGTGTGTTTTATCACAATATCTTGTGTGTGTGCTGTGATTTGTAAAGTATAATTTTTTTAAATAAAATTCTGATTTATATACAGGTTTTTATTTTCATTCTGAACTTTAATGGATAATAATGAGACTCTTATTTATTTTCCAAGCTGTATGATATATTTGAATCAGATCTATAATTTTATTTTTTAAGAAAAACAGTAAAGTGTCAGTTTTATGTTAGTTAAATTTCCTTTATATTTGGTATGAAAAGGCCCAAAAATGTTTTTGAATATCACACCGATAACGTCCAAGACATTTATAAATTGTGAAAAGGCACCTGATTAATTTCGAATAGGTGTTAAATTTTTCTCCTTATTCTTTAATTTTGCGAAGTTTGCAAAAAATTGTCTGTAGAAAAAAAAATTCAATAATATTTTACTTCGTAGCTAGCGCATTTTCGTAAAATTGATAGGAAAAAAAAGTTTGATCTTTTTTACATTCTAGTAAACGAAGTATACAAAGAGAAAGAATTATAATCGTTGATCGTAAATTTTTCAACACGAGATTTTGACGAATCTCCAGTTTTTAGACCTCCCCGAGTCCGAAAAACACAATTTTGGAATTATGTTTGTGAACACAATAACTCAACAACGGTTAGAGTTAGAAAGAAGGAATCTTTTATATGGACTTAATACAAAATTAGTATATTTCAATCAATTTTTGGATAAAGTCCGTCCAAGGAGAATTTGTAGGTTAGGGTTCATATCAACACGATAATTTCAGAACTTAAACAGCTAGATAGATAAAATTTGGTAAACAGTTTTAAAAATTAGGAATGTAGGTCCGTATTAAATTTTGGACGAAATCCCTCGACGCGTTAACTGTCTGTTGGTTTCTGTAATCGCATGCTTGTGAACACGATAATTCCTAAACGCAACGACTTAGATAAATGAAATTTGGTATGTGGTCTTTTAACCCTAATTGTCCAATTTTCGTTTCAATCGGGTAAAAAAAAACTTTAATGCCCCTGAAACTCAACATGCCATTACATTTCGATAAAAAAAAAACTGTAAATAAAGAATTAAAGGGGCCGTTCAAATATTACGTAAGCATTTTTTGGTATTTTTTGACCCCTCCCCCTAATTTGTCAAGCAAAACTAAGCAAATCGCAAACCCCCTCCCTATAATTACGTACAACTACACCTCCCGTTATTTTTTTTACAAAATGTGGCATACTAATAATAATCTAATTCTTAAAAATTTTGATACTAAATAAACCAGCGGAGGACTCCCCTAAACTTTCTCGTATACTTTCAAACATTTGTCATTTCCTTCCCTGCGAGCAATACGTAACTGAATGAAGCATAGA
>BGPR01013629.1:0-41227 GCA_013235015.1 Araneus ventricosus | reverse complement strand
GATTAAGAGAAAGATAGTAAAAAAAAATTTAAATTCTAAAATTAATACTGCAGAAAGGGGGTTGAATTTTCAAAAAAAAATGGAAAAATACTTAATTTTGATTACTGATTATACGATTTTAGATTCGAAACAATTGTTTTTTTGCAATATAAATAACCAAAAGTTATGATTAATGAGTTGTGAGTACTAAGTAGTGAGTAGTATAATGTACATTGCAACATTTTATGACTCAGCTCCCCCTCCCCACACCGTCAAATCAGTCCGGTTAAACAACTAGAGCAGTAGGCAATGACTTTGCGTGCTTTCAGAATTCTTCGAAGGGCTATTTTCCTTATGTGATTTCTGTCGTCAGCTAGCATTGATATCAGGACATTTTCTGGATGGTCAAAAAATCAGTTTCTTTTAATAACAGGGTCTATGACATCCTTCAAATCATTCGAGAAATAATGAGATAGAACGATTGATTGCTGCAAATGCTGTGCCTCATATATTAATTATGGTTTCGGTTTGATCTTGAACCACATAGACGCATAGATTTTTGCGATGAATGTCGTTAATGTCAATAAAGCCTCGGATGAATTTTCGTGAGCTACATTGAACCTGAGAATTCTGTTCGCGATTCTAAGCCACCTTGAGTGGCAAACTTTTCCAGGATTTATCTTCGACAGACTTTCTCTGCAATATCAGCAGTTTATGACTTCACAAATTTCCATTAAATGCAGTTGATCAGTACTTAAGTCTTTTTTGTTAGTCACTTCACATAGCTTGTTTTCTATTGGCGTGGATGAAACTACAGATAGCTTCTCGCATCCGGCCAATGATTTTCTTATTTCGCCAGTCAGGCTTCTGGACCCAGTTGTGGTTTTATCCACGTGCTCGAAAAGATGACGAAGTGGAAGCTCGTTGGCATGTAACTGGCACACAAACCATTGTAGTGAACGATTCAGGATCAGTTCCATGTTACGTATACCTCCTTTGACACCTGTGTTGACAGATGTTCCGTCGAAATCAACTTCGTTACATCTATGTCATTGTCAACGCATAACAAAAAAACTATATATGTTATTTCCAATAATTTGCGTTCTCCCGAAATTTACAGACACGTGGTCGATGTACTCAGAGCCAGGTTCTTTTACTAAGCTTATGTATTCTTCTATTATGACTTTTCTTCTGTTGTCTTCCATTGATAGTCCTGTCTTTTAGACCATCGAAGTATAAACCAAACTGGTCATGGTCATAATATTTTATGACCTGAGCCAATAGAGTGGTTCTTGTCTTTGTTCTCCCACACCAAATTTTATTTCTGTCAACAACGTTCAAAACATTGCTTTCTGAGATAATGCCCACATCTAGAAGCGCAGCTGACACGATGGCAGCGCCTGCTCGGTCGGAAATACCAAATCGGTCCAATGTTCTAACTGCAGCTAAAACTTTTGTCACAACAGGTGTGATTGTGGGGAAGATTCCATGAAGTACCACTTCCGACTTATGGAGGGGTGGGAGGATAAAGCAGGAGACAGAAAAAAGATGGGATTGCCTACTGCTCTAGTTGATTAACCGGACTGATTTGACGGTGTGGGGAGGGAGAGCTGAGTCATAAAATGTTGCAATGTACATTATACTACTCACTACTCATTAATCATCACTTTTGGTTATTTATATTGCAAAAAAAAAACAATTATTTCGAATCTAAAATCGTATAATCAATAATCAACATTAAGTATTTTTCCATTTTTTAAAAAATTCAACCCCCTTTCTGTAGTATTAATTTTAGAATTTAAATTTTTTTATTATTTTTCTCTTAATCTCCATACCATAGAACATCTTTTCATACCATAGAACATCTTTTCCGCATAGGTAGGTTTTGAAATTCTGAAAAAAAAAATTTCGATCCACCCTAAGTCAGAAATTAGTAAAGCTTACTATAAAAGAAATAAAAATACACTGTTTCATAAAGCAAAAAATGAGAGAAGACTCTCGAAGCTCCTCTAAATTCGACTCTTGACTAGCGTTCCGTGGCCCACTAATAGTTTATCCACGGCCCAAAAGTGGACCGCTGCCCATGGGTAGGGAAACACCGGTCTAGAATGTTGACCCTTTGCACTATTAGTTTAGCTATGTTAACGTCCCGTTTTGAAGCAACACGAGGGTTTTTTTGGGACGGACCTCGTAATTTTGAACCACGGTCAGATGACGACACATGGGCTGGCGCGCTCCCTCTCCAAGCTTCCACTCCACGCCGGAGGGGGGACAGCGGGCTCCATACACGGCGGATCTTCAGTGGAATCGGGTTTCCTCCGAATCAGGAATCCTCCGGCCTCAAAACCGAGACCTTACCACTAGGCCACCGCGGGCTCAAACCTTTTGCACTGAGAGTCACCTCTCGAGTGTAAAGGGTTAAAATGCTAAATAATTTGAGTTCCGTTATTTCCTTCATAAGATATAACTTCCAGAAATATCTCCCCTATTTGTTTTTGGTGTAAAGTAACAGGTATATATATGTAATTAAAATTTCTGTAGATCTTAACTTTAAATTTTCATAATAATTGGAATTACTTAAAAGAAATAAAATATAACTTTAATGTCTGAGATTACAGCTTTCTTCAAAGAAAATCTATTTTGACTAACAATCAAAGTTAAAAATCTGTCAAATTTCTTCCTATACTAAAACAATAACTTAGTAGAAGAACTTCTAAATTAAAGAGGAACAATTATTAGATTAATCTTACTTTCGCATTATTTAATACCGTTTGTAAGATACTAATTAAGCTTGTCAGACACTAATTTCAGTCTCATAACATTTCAGTAAATGACATTACAAACAGTTGCTTATTGCTTTTTAGAATTTGTTATATAAGCATCAAATAATCGGCTGTCGCCATTTCTTGATACTTTTCAAAAGATGAAATTGAATAATTAGCTAAAATGTGTGTAAATGAAAGCCAACTAATTTTTCTGAAACGAACTTCTGAACTGATAATAACAGGTATTTTTTCGAACTCATTAGATTAAAATAACAGATTATCTATCCTATTAAAATTCGAAGGTAAACAAACATATGTATCTATGTCCTTCTATCTGCTCACGAACCACTGAATCCTGAAACTAGCCGTAAGTACCAAAAGATGGAAAATATTCCAAGAAATCCATTTCGACTATTTAAATTCCGAAATTGTAATTAGTTAAAAAGATATTAATTAAAAGCTTAATATTGATTGATTCCCCCGTGCTGCCATTTATGAACAGCTTAGGCATCCAACGTTCTTCCATTTTTTGTTTATTGACAACTTTGACTCCGGAGTTCTTGAATTTTTTTGTTTATTTATTTAACGAAACCTGGTTTTAATTTGTATAAAAGGGTTTTATTCTTATTTAGCAAACTTGGTGTTTTGAATTTATAAACAACGAAAAAAATCATAAAATAATTTTCTGCTTCTTTCTTTTCATTACTTAATATCGGTCAGTCATGTGCTGCCATCTATTGAGCAAATAAAATAGAATTTTAAAGTTATTCGTTTACAACAGAAAAAAATCAAGAAAAAAAATAATTAGAAGCTAGAAATATCAAGGAAACGCAAATAAAATTCAAAATTAATTTATTTGAAAGTAAACTTAAACTTTTTAAAAAAAGAATCCAAATAAATTTAAAAGTTATTCTCTGAAAATGATCATGAAGCCTGGGATATCAATGAAACTGAAAAGTAAAAGCATCTTTATTTGCAAAAGAAATATAAATTTCGAAAGCAACTGGTTTTTAAGTAAAATTTCAGATTTAAAAAAAAATCAGGGATAAGCAAGTATGAAACAAGAAATCAAAATTCGTTTATTTCTAAATAAATTTAAATTTTAATAAAACAAAACAAAATGTAAAATCTGTTTGTTTGTAATAAAGCAAGTAATTTAATCCCCGGTAATGGTACGTTGGTGATTCTGGATAATTTCAGTTCTGGGAGTTAGATGATCTGCTGCTGTTTTTGGAGGCAAAGGGTGTGTGGGATTTTTTTTAAAGTAAAATTCATATTTAAAAATAAAAATTAGTAAAAAAATAGTGATGTAAATTAATTTTAGGTCTTTTGAGGGTCAATTGAAGATCCTCTTTCTCATAGAAGTCCCCTTCTAACATCATACTGAAACTTTGATGATTTACTACAACTTAGGTGTGAATGGCAGAATTTCAGGTTTTACACCAAACAGTGCAACTACATTCATCAAATCAAAAACGTAAAAAAAAGTAATTTCATTCGAGTCTGCAGAAGTCCTCTTTTAAAATCTAATGGTTCACATACGGTGTTTTTCCATTTATTTATTTAACGGAAGCTGGTATTTCTTTTTTTATAAATCCAAACACAATGTATTTGGATTTATTAATATCGGAAAAAATCGTTTTCTTTCCTTTTATATTAAGGTGTTTCACTTCAACGTTTATTGGGGAAAGTAAGTGACAATTTTGGTTGAAAATAAAACAGAGGCTGGCCATATGAAAATATATGGATTCATATGACCTCACTTCTCTCCGCCCGGGAATATCCTATTATTCGAGATAGCCCGTGCAAAGCCGAGCCACGCAACTAATGTTCAATTATTTATTGTACACAGTTGTGACTTTCACTAGCATCCCAAGCTTGGTCTTGAGTGGGTTTTATTTGTTTTTGTTTTATTTTTCGCACAAATTATTATAATATCATCATGCCTTGGCACATGAAGACGGAAAGTATCTGAACAGGTTAAAAAAATTACATTCTCAGCTTAGCTAACAATGCAACCTCCAAATCTTTCAAAAAATACAAAATTTTGATCTAATTACTAAGTTGTCAATCAAGATCTAATTTAATCTAATTGCAATGATCTAATTTGATCTAATTATAAGTTTTCAATCAAGACATATATATTTTATACTCGTTTTTATTCGATACATGCAGAAAGCCGAAATATTAATAATACGTTTTTATTTTTCGATTTAATTATATCTTGATTAGCAAAGGGAAAGATTCAAGACACACATATACAGGGTTGTCGATTTTTTTTTCTAATTTTTTTTCCTAAAAAATTTTAGAAAAAAAAATTAAAAAATTTAAATCGGATTTTTTAAAAAAATTTAAATCAAGATTATTTTTTGTTTTAATGATATTTTAAAACTATATATATATTTCATATTTGTATATTAGACAATGAGCCTTACATTCATAGAATTATATATATAACAACATGCCAGTCATGAAGCTGTACTTTCTTTAAAAAAAAACAAATTAAAAAAATTTAATTCAAACATGTAACAACTACTTAAAAAATATTGTAAGCGCAAGCACGCACGCACACACACACACACAAACATTGCCTTTTATAAGTATAGATCATAGTTTAAATTGCACTATGTAGATGTTTGTGTTTCTTTTGGAACATTTATATGTATTACTTAATTATCTTGCATTTGAACATTATTGCAATATAAAAACTTTGTTGTCCCCAACACTATTTAGTTTTCTCCAATATTAAAATGAAACTCGCTGCATTTTACTATGTTCTTTTTTTGTGAACATGATCATTTCACAATATTTATTTTATTTTATAAAAAGGAGCATCTCATACTTTGCATTTTATTGTGTTGATCATTCGAGATTTATTTAAAATCTAATTTGCTTTGTTCTCAAAAATAAAGATAGGGAAGTACTCTAGTTACATCAATTAAATTAAATATTTTTTTATGTTCTATATATTCTTTCTTTGAATATACATTTAAAAAATTTTTAATCACTATTTAAAGATACATGAACAATTTTATTTCATTAAAGCAGGTTAACCTGATATTTAAAACAAAGTGATTTAAATCAGTGATTTAAAAAAAAAATCAGTGATTTTAATCAGCTGATCTAAATCACCGCAACCCTGCACACATATAACAATATAGATCTAAAAACAAATCTGCAATAGAATTTTTTAAAATATGGTATTTTTAAAAAAAATTCTATGAAAAATTCAGTTACTTTTTTTAACACTCTAGCTTGAACAAAATATTCAAGTTGTTATAAAACGCAAAAGTACAACAAATAAATAAATATTAGAAATTAAATTGACAACTTACTTGTCGTAAAGAATATCATCGCAAAAACGTGCATTAAACAAACTCATCAGAAAAATCAACGTGAAGTATGTTTGCAGGTACGCAAACATCTTTTAAAAAGGTTAAAAATATTTTTAAAAACGAATCCTCTCTTCACCTGAAATTCATAGACAGTATCTTATAAACAGCAAGCGAAGCATTTCAGTACTAAAATCTCAATGCACCTGCGCTCCTAATTAAAATATGGACGAATGGGCAGGATTTAGAGCTATGCTAGCGAATTTCAGTTACTTTTTTACGCTTAGTCTAACAAAATTGGAAATGAATTGATGTTATTTAAGAACTATTTTTCTCTCTTCAAACAAAACATTTTACTGAAAGTATCACTCAAATAATCGAAGAATGATTTAACCTCTTCACCTACAACAACGTGTCTGGCACGTTCATCGAATTACAGGATTTTTGCTATTTGAATCTGTAATTAAGTCAACGTAAAAATTAATTTTAACCCTTCAATGCGCGATTTTTCAAATTTCAAAATAAAAAAAATGTTTTTGGCGTGAGAAGTTCACATATAACAACAGAAAAATACGCAAAAATCAAAATAGAATTGTGATATTATTAAATTTAATTTAATAAAAATATAAAATTATTATTTCTTTTGTATAAAACAATAAAAAAAGTATTTTAAAAGTAATATCAAATGGTAATTACCTGTAGAAGTAGTTGATGAAACAATCAAAGATGCAAGACTCCTTTTAAATGCTAAAAACTGCGTAAATATGTCAATAGGTGTATCAGGAATTATGTATCAGGAATAACTGACTACCACATACTTATCAATAGAACCTGTGGAATCCATGGAAAATGGAACGAATGATTATTATCCGACTCTCTTATGATGTTTCTAATCTGATACAATATGTACGAGTGGACAAAAAATTTTCTATTCATTATTAACATGAAAAATAAATTATGTATCAAATTTGATACAATATGCAGTGAAGGGTTAAATCCAAAAATCACATGGACACATATAAATGTCTCAAGTATCTTTTACCGTCCTAAATCGATTGAAACAATAAAAACTACCCCAAATGGGTGGTGTCATCTAATTAGGAGGTTAAATAAAATCGTAGCGCGAGAGGTTAAAAACAAATTTAAGAAATTAATTCATGCATCTATGTTTAAAAAAATCTTTAAGTAATTACAGCAGAAGCAATTATTACTTTCTCGCATATCAAGTATAGAAACAGAAAATACTAGAATAGTCGAAAAGTTAAAGCAAAAGTGAAAATTATTCTTTTGAATTAATATACAAAGAAATAATTTTTTTATCATAACGTCGACTTCGGCAAAAACCCGAGATTGAAAGATTTGATGAAACAATAAAATTGGTTTGAATTTCATTACAACAATAAAATACATTGTTACAAATTATGTTTTTAATTATTTTTGAAAAAATTATTAAAATTGGAGAAAACATTCCACTGAGATAAAATTGGTGACATTGGAAAGCTAATTTTTTTAATTTTAAAGCGGTGCAAAAATGGAATTTGTGCGAAAATGTGCTCCGAAAGTATTGAGGAAAAAATTAAAATTTAGATTAATTTTAATTAATTAAAAGTCTAATCAAAATTTTTTAAACCCTTATTTGGAGAGCACCTACTACGCAATAAATTTGGTAGCCCTAGGTTCAACATTATCCTGTTAAAAAATGGAGATAATTTAAATACAGGGTGGTCATAAATTACTGGACCCATTTCAAAAATTAATAAAAAAACTCCATAATGTAGAAACTTAGTTTCTTTTAAATGAGAGAGTAGTTTAAACAGATTTTTTACAGGTAGGTAGCCATCCATTACGGCGCTCTAAATCTGCTGCATCGAGAAATTCCCAACGCAAGTATCAAAATGGATGCCGTGCAGCAGAAGGCACGTCTGGCATGTTTCTGGTTCCACGAAAGTAAATCAATTGTAACAGTTCAAAGAATTATTCGGTTGGAGCATCGAAACTGTCGATCTCCAAATAAGAACTTCATTAAGCGTTGGTATGAGCATTCAAGGAGTGAAAGTCTCTCTCACTGATGCCCATTTCATGTTCCCTTTAATTTCTCATACCAACATTTGATGAAGTTCTTACTTGGAGACTGAAAATTTCGATAATCTAACCGAATAATTCTTTGAACTGTTACAATCGATTTGCTTTCGTGGAACCAGAGACGTGCCGGACGAGCTTTCTGCTGCACGGTAGCCATTTTGACACTCTCTCGCTGCAGCAGAATTAGAGCGCCATAACGGCGCGTTACGTATCTGAGAAAAACTATTTAAACTACTCTTTCATTAAGAAAACAATGTTGCTACATTATAGGGGCTTTTTTAAATTGATTTTTGAAATGAGTCCAACAATTTATGACCACCCTGTATTAGAAAAGTTTTAATAAGTTAGTGTTAGTTGATTTCGGTAATCTGGTGAGGTAATGGCACAAGGGTCTTTATGAAGCTTTAATCATTTGGTGTGAATACTTCATCTCAGGTGAATGACTTGTTCACAGGTTATTCTTCTTTTCCTAATTATCCAAATAGGTCCTTAATGTTTGGGCATACATACAAAATTTTTTAAAGTTTTTCCAATAATTTCATTATTCGGAAATTTCATTAATATACCCTTGAATTTTCAAGAAAAGTTTATCCACAGACAGAAGGCGAATATTTTCGTCTTGTTTAGAAATTTTTCCGGGGTTCTGTACTGGTTCTAGGTTATATTCGGAGGTTGGATTTTTGAAAGGCGAGGCGAACTTCTTTTTGAATCTTATTGAAATTAAGGAATTCAGAGCATCCACGGTATAATTTGTGTTTGTGTGGGAACCATCACAGTTGGCGCATTTCGGTCTTGATTTTTCATCATTTTTCTTAAGGCATAACCTAGACGAATGGGGCTGGGCCCATTTAACACATTTGACTTTCATCTTATCTCCAGAACTGTGGTGCCCAAATCTCTGACATTTAAAGCACTGCCCGAGGCATATTTACTGATCCTACATGGTAGGGAAGGAGGTCGCTTCTCATTGGCTCTCACCGTCACGTGACTCGGTTTGCTTCTTAATGATGTCATTGCACCGCGCTTACGCAAGATTTTAATTATTATCGCATCATCAAGACATTAAAACTTCCTCCCAATTATGATTATTTGGATGTTTCTCAAGAAAATGATGAATGCATTTTTAGAATGAAACAAATAAAGGACGAACCTCCAGCATTGGTAAGTATTGTTTAATGTCATGCCATCATTAAGAAGCAAGTCAAGTCACGTGACACTGAGAGCCAATGAGAAGCGACCTCACTCCCTACTATGTAGGATCCGTGAATATGCCTGTCCGACTGATTTGCGTACATAATTCTCGATTCTAGCATACAGTTGATGGATTCAATTTTGTCAATTTCTTGGAAAAATTCAGTTTTCAGCAAATGAAAAGAGTAAATAGGTAAAAGTTTTGGAGTTTAAAATTGTATAAGCAAATTGATTCGTGAACTTCTTTTGATTGAAGCAACAATCCTTTAGCGGTGAGGTCTTCTTTCATTTATTCGGTCACTGTATCCTTCCTTCCGATTTTTGTTGGCTTCTCTGCGCGTGATGGGTGACATGCTATTGAATTTTTTCTTTACCCAATTATTGAGTAATATTTCGATGGACTATAGCTATTTTGCAGTAAATATTCCTAAAACATCCAATTGGTTTTGTATTACAATTAATTTTGAGAACTTCATTAATTCATTTTAATAATAATTTTAAAATGGTCGAATTTTTTATAACTACAGGTGAAAACATCAGTCCACATTTTCATCTCTAGGGAGTTTGGCGAGGGATTCAAATTGTTTGCTCAATTGGATATTATTATGATATTTTGAAATGTTCGTTTTTTTTTTCTTAATCGACTCATCTACTGATTCATTAAGTTTTTTTATTTCTCTTCTTTTTCCTGAATTTCAAATTCCCCTTCGTGTTCAGAACTTTCACTATGGCCACTAGGCGACAAAATGCTCATCACATATCCATCACCAGTAGGGCATGCCGAAAAAGCACATTTTTCGAAATTCGATTCCGCTGACTGCGCAAAAGTTGCCTTTCGGTGTCAACAATTAACTGATTTTCTTTTTTTTGTTCTAATTTTTTATTAAAACTTAGATCTTTTTTATTAAAACTCGCGATTCGATTCCGCTGACTGCGCAAAAGTTGCCTTTCGGTGTCAACAATTAACTGATTTTCTTTTTTTTGTTCTAATTTTTTATTAAAACTTAGATCTTTTTTATTAAAACTCGATAGCATCTTGTTTTCACTTTGAGGGGGTAGGCAATAAGCGGTACACGGAATCAAACAACCTCTAATAAATGAATCTAAAGGAGCGTATATATTTAAGAGATGAACGGTTCGAGAACCGTTCGCAAGCAGCTGGTTCGCGGATGTGGACGGGATTTTGATTCGACAAGAACAGTCCGCAGGGAACCAAATCTTGTCGATTTTTCGGCGAACTCAAAGGGATTTGAAGTTTACGTTGGGACGTGTTCGAGTGCAGTTCGCCGTTCTCCATGAACCTCGTACGAGCCTGCACGGTCAAATTTGTAAACCAACAACAACGAATTCCAAAAGGCTTTCAAAGACCTCCCCTCCACAGGCGACTTACAATGACTGATGGTTCACGGTGGGTTCGCTCCTTCCCCATGGTTCGTGATTGGTTCGTTATGAAAACAATTTCAACTAACAGCTCGCGAACCGTTCGACTCGCAAGTTTATAGTCGAAAACGAGTCAAATATATGTCGCATTTATTAACAGACGTTGCGTAGCGTTAACACGTTGACTGCCGCGTCACCCATATTCGGGTGACTCGGATATTTAGATCTCCTAACTAATTAGATGAACCCTTCTCCGCTATCTCTTACCTACAGTACAGAAGGGACATCTAGGTAGGTGTGAATCACAAGCTTGATTTAAAGCGCGTGATCGGCAGTCGAAGTGTTGAAAGGAAAGCTTTTCTAGACCATTTTGTTGCTGCGAAGAGATTTAGGCCCCAATGACAATAATGGCCATTAGTAGCCATATAATACAAGACCTAGCCTCTTAAATGACATTTCGGAACCGATCAAAATCGCTATATTGGCTTTCTGAATTTGGTCCATATATAACCCAGAACGCACAACGAGGAGGTGACTGCAACATCCGCAAAAACTGCATGCAAAAATTGAGAAGTATAAGAATACAATTTCAGGATACAGTTTCTTTATAGCGGCAGTTGTCTCAAATCCCAATTAAATGTGTGCTACAATATTTTTAAGAACCATTTGAATAGCGATGCTTCCAACAGCTGTGTTTCATCCAAAGATTTTAACCCCTTCCGGAAAGATTTAATCATGGAATGTTGCTTTGTATAGCATGGAAACCATTCACGAGCTATGCTCGTTATTTTACCGGATGAGGTTAAGATAATAGTAAAAAAAAAATCGACGGTAGACTGTCTCTGCGAAACCGCCGCTGAGATTGAGAGGCGTAGACTTACTTACCTTACTCAACTGTGACTTTATGTGACTAAGTAGCTCTATGTGACTATTAACTCAATAGTCTATAGTGGCTATTAGTCTAGTGTGACTATGTGACTCTATGTAAAATTATTCGCGATTTTCACCAACTTTGTAACTAGACTGTTACTAAACCGTAATTCCAAATTCTAAAATTCTTTTTGCAATCTTCAATGTCCACTTTTTTCTGTTAAATGAAACTAAAACCAACTCTCTATGTTATTTGGTTGAGGAACTGTAAGCGTTTAACTTTAGCATGCAATTCGACGTAAATTAACAATTCTGGCGTAATATTTCGCGTGAACGTAAGATCGATGAATGCATTGCCTAGTGTATTTGGATAGTCTGCGTGCACGTGCATCGGTTGCTGTGACGTCATTAAAATTTTTCATGATTGAAACGAACTTTCAACTTTGATTTTGAACACGATTTCGAACTTTGCAACTCGACTATGACTAAACCGTTATTCCAAATTCTAAACTTCTTTTTGTAATCTTCAATGTCCACCTTTCTCTGTTAAATGAAACTAAAACCAACTCTCTATGTTATTTGCTTGCGGAGCTATAAGCGTTTAACGTGAACGTGAAAAGCGTCAAAATTTTTTTCTTTCCCGACACACCATTAGACCACTATGGATAGACGACGTAAGTCTACATCAAAAAAGAAATCTGCATATGTATGGAACAGTTAATCTAACCAACATTAAATGAGAGCAAATTTTGAGATAAAATTTTCTTTTTGAGCAGTCTGAATAGCTCACAAACCAATACGTGAAACTTATCAATAAATGCTTCATTGGATTGAAGTTAGGTGAGCAGGTAACATTAAATTCAATTTTTGAATATAGTAGAAAGCATTTCTGGTCTGATTCAGTAAACCAGGATTTATAATAATTATTTTAGCAACAAATGTTGGTCATTTCTCAGAAAATGTTTTCTTTTCAGGATGAAACGGTTAAACATCAGTTAAAATCCTTCAAATGTAAAATTTGAACAGATTTTTCTATTTAGAATAAAGGGAAAAATTTTATTCGGACCTGATTCAACTGCCGCCGTATTTAAAGAAACTGTATTCTGACATATATTCTTATATTCCCTAATTTTTGCATGCAGATTTTACGGATGTTGTCATCTCCTCGTTGTGTGTTCCGAGTTACATCAGTGGGATTTAGAAAGCCAAAATAAGCGATTTTGGATAATTCCGAAAGGTCACCTAAGAGACTTGGCATTGTTTGATACGACTACTAACGGCCATTATTGTCATTGGGGTCTGAATCTCTTTACAGCAACAACATGGTCTTGAAAATCTTTCCTTTTAACACTATGAAGCATGCAACTTGTTAACACATGCACCATATATTTGACACACTTTGACCTGTTAGACTAGTTTATTAGAGATTGTTTGATTCCGTGTATCGTTTGCTATCTGCCCTCTCAAAGTGAAAATTTCAAGACGCTTTCGGCATCTCAAAACTTTGACCAAAATATTAAAAAAAATCAGTGAGTTATTGGTTCCGAATGGCAATTTGTGCGCAATGAGCTGAGTCGAATTGCGAAAAAGTGCTTTTTTTCTCCCTGTCTTAAACACCATCAAAAAAGCTTAGGTTATTATTAATTTTATAGTATGCTATAGGGTCATGTTCAGTCTGGATGTTGCCATTACTAAAATTTCCAGAATTAGTTTCAGATGTGTTCTCTGGGGAGGGGGCAAAAGATAATTGCCTCAGTAATTAGTGGTCATTAGTAATATAATTAGCAAGATAGTCAGTGAAAAGATTAGAATTTTGCATAGTATTCCCTAATAGCCCAAGATCTTTATAATATTTTTACGATAACTTCACGATATTGCACGGCATTCCGAATATCGAATTACGTTCTGGAGATGTCGTACAATATCTTGTGCCATTAGGGTTGGCTTGTTTCTCTTTTCTTTGGTACACACCTGGATGAGGGCGACTTGTTTTTTAAAATATATCTCCATAATGTCATCCTCCAAATCAACTATTAATTCATTCAGTAGAGCAACATCGGCCTTGTGTGCAAGTATTTCTATTTGGCATTTATGTGGAGCTTGTTCTATTAAAAACCGTAATTTGGAAGAGAAATGTAAAAAGTTAAATCGCAGCTCGTACGATAGATGGCGCCAGAAGTCCCAAAATGATACGTCATGATCAGCGCCCTCTTTTTTCTAATAAAACTAGAGAGCACGAAATTAACGGTTACAGATAGCCAGTGGCGAATCGAGGATTTGGGTCTGGGAGAGGCTGAGGTCGTAAAAATTTTGTATCGTCGTGACGAATGTCAGATCTCATGGCTCATGTGAACCAAAACACTTTAATTTTACAGACTTTACTCACTTGACAATTAGAATCACAAAGAACAATACAATACTTTCGACAATTTAATAAAAAATACAATGAAATAATTAGCCAAAAAATGTCTTCGACCGCGTCAAAGCCATAAGTGGAATGACTAGAAAAGTGGGAGAATTTTCAAGCCCAAAAGCAATGTTGTCACGATTTTATTATTTTTTTTATAAAAGGGAAATTAAGATCAAACAGTTAAGCGATTTTAAATAAAATCAAGAAATCTGGCTTAGCTCTGGGAGGGGATGCAGCCTCATAGCCCCCCCCTGGATTCGCCAGTGCAGATAGCCGATCTCTCTCTGTTCCTCTTACGTTAAAAGTTATGTTTAGTGCTAATGCGCAATTAACCCAAATGACGATACCCTGGTAACTACTAATTCCCCCTTTTTTTCTCTTGAAATCTTCTAACCGAATTAACGTTATAAGTTTAACCATGAATCTCTTAACAATTGAACTTTTCTAACGACCATCTATCGTAAGCAGTGCCGATTTAATTTTGAATGATTATGTCATCATGTATTTACTCTAACTTCTCTTTTGTTTGCACTGTTGTAAAAATTTTCCCCTTGTAAAACTCGCCCTTTAATTCTTAATTAAATTGTATTTGATTTAACTGAAGCCTCCTCATTATTTAATAACTGCTTAAAACGAACCCAAAACAAACCCCCTAGACAGAACCTTGCCAATACTCTTAAATGAGTAAAAAAGTGGGATTTTCGTCTTAAGTGAGACAAATCCTACATTTAATAATATGTTTTTTCCATGTCCACGCAGTTGGCGATAATTACCTAATTCATTTCTTCAAGAGAGTTGGTCTTGTATAAATAATTATCTTAAATCTATTCTCGGTGTATTTTTTTATTATTATTTAATTCATTTTTCTCTCTCTCCCTCTCTTTCGATACGGAATTGGAGTCAGTATTGTCCTCTCTCTCTGTCTAAACTCTGAATGAATTTATCATCAGAAATGAGGGAAAATGCAGTCCCTCAAGAAGTTCTTTTCATTTACGAATACCGGCATCACTTTCGTGGAGCTAAAAACTTTCCATTAATTTTTCTAGACAAAAATAAATCTGGAGGGATTCGGTTTTCTGCTTCGATCCTTTCCTTCATCCCTTCGTTTTCACTGAAGATCGAAAGCGTAAAAAGAAAAATTGCGATAGGTTGTAGATGAATTTAAATTTTTCGTGTAAAATTAAATAAATCTGTGGTTAAATTTATGCACTGAAAAAAAGTTGAAGATGCCCCTTTTACCTGTACGCGAGACATCCCTGCTTATAAAAACTGTAAAAAGGATGATAATTCAAATTATTAAAATAAGACAGACGAAAAATTATAGTTTCTGTTAAAAATCATTTTTTATTATTTGCGCATCTCATGGCAGAATCCTTATATGAAATATGAATCAAAATACAACTTTTCAGCCACATCGAGTCCCATAGCTTTGACGCCTTCCCACGTCTCAATCCCTGTAGGCAAAATGAAACGCCTAGGCAGAATGAAACCATATTGGCCTTTGTCTCGCAATTCGATGACGTAGGCGTATTTAGGGCATATTACGTCAAAGACCCAATCTCTGGCACCTCCTGCAATTGTATCTGAAAATAACAAAAATTAAAGAAAAAGTAAAACATTCTAAGTGATCGATTTAATACTAGGAATACATACGCTCACCAGCCGTATTTCAAGTGGTTCAATAAATGATATTAATACTAAAATTTCCATGATTCAAACTAGGGATGGGAAAAACCTACCGGTTTAAACCGAAAGCCGTTTTTTTTGTTTCGGTTAACCAGTTTTTTTCGATTATTTTTTTTCCCCGGTTTAAACCATTTTTTTAAATCCAAATACTGGGAAAAAAAGCCATGCCCGATTTTAGGTTCGACTAGACTAAAATTTACCAAGTTACGAAGCTTTGAATTTCACCATCTTAGGCCAATCACCGACAACCGCTTCCTCCAGGCGTCTGTTGGTTGGCGGATTACTGAAAGAGTCTTTATGAACAGATAAATATTGGCCAATGGATTGATTTCCTGCAAAAACAATACTAATAACAAATTTTGTCTGCAAACGGCGTCTGTTTTTTGTAGCTAAAAATATTTATCTTCAATCGGAAGTTCTGTGGCGTCCGAAAGATTAGTATCTACGTTTAATGACGTTGTTTCCGATGAGAGGTGTCGACTCACGGATCAACACATTGCTGAAATAGCCTTTATGAGCAGATTAGATGATAAATATTGACCAATGAATTAATTTCTTGTGGAAACAAGGTTAATAAAAATTTTTGTCTATAATGCTTACTTATTGCAATAATTACTCATTTATTATTATTACATATTGTATTAGTTACTTATTTATAATCAATACTTATTACATTAATTAATTATTGTATTAATACTTACTTATTGTATATTATCATTAATAAAAATTCTGTCCACCAACGTTGCTTAAAAAAACCGAAAACCGGGTATTTTGAGCTGTTTTAACCGCCAGGTTAAACCGGAGGTGAAAAAACCGGTTTAACCGATTTTTTTTTGTTGCAAATCCTCCATCCCTAATTCAAACTATAAAATTTCGCTTCAGTATCCATCCCCTTCATTTCAAATTCTGATTATCATAATTCACTTAGTAGAAGGTTGAAAGTGGAAGTTATACTAAAATAAAAAGTTATTTCACTGCCTAAAGGGGACCTAAGAATAAAGATGAGATGACGTTTAGTTGTAGCGATGATTCAGTCTCTGCTTCTCTAAGCACGCACCTCATCAGTAGCGATCACAAGCAGTGGAGTAGCTGCAACTTTTACCGTGCGGGGCGAACTTGCAATATGCCGCCCTTCCCTTAGAAGTTACATAAGGCACATAAATCTCAAAATAGAGAAATAAATACCAGGGAAAAAAAACATTTTATTAGAAACGTAATAGTTTGTTGTCGTAGTTTGATGCCTTCCATCCCTTCAAATAGTTTGTGGAATGGCTTGTCCACCACCAATCATATATCGGCAATTAACCGACAAAAAATACGAAATAATTATATTAGTTGTAACAATTACATGCAAACAATAATTGAGCTAGTGCCGCTGCTCTTCTTAGTTATAAAATTGCTTTCCTGTATGTCTGATTTTGCCGCCCCTTACGAAGTGCCGCACGGGAAGGACCGCCCCCCTTTAGCTATCCATTGATCACAAGTCCTTTTTTTGTGATTCTTTAAATACAGTCGGCACAACACTTGATTGAAATTGGAAAATATTCCAAAAAGAAAAAAGTTCATAGGAGCTATATATCTATATCTTCGCACAGAGAAATTACTCTTCAACTAAAATACCAGCGGCAGTCTCCCCTAAACTTTCTCGTATACTTCCCCAAAAAGATGCTATTTCCCCTCCCCCCGCGTGGATAAAAAAATTCGAACCTATTGTAATCCGGAATCCAATGACTATCGGAAGGTTTTTCATTGTAGATTATAGTGATTGTAAAATATTTAGGTAAAGAATCAAATTCAAAGAGATGCGTACCGATCAAAACGCATCTATCAGACACTGCTAGGTTCCACTCTTGCCGACTCAAGGACAAAGTGACGTAATCCTTCCGCGTGCGCAGAGATTTCTACCAGTACGCATGCGTATGGAGAATTGGAATAGAAAAACTAATTATGCAATTTGAACGCCTTTTTACTTTTTCGTATACGAAAGTATTGTAATCGTCAAAAAATTCGAACTCGAGATTTTGACGAATCTCCACGTTTTAGACCTCCCTGAGTACGAAAAACACAATTTTGGAATTATGTCTGTGTGTCTGTGACCACGATAACTCGAGAACTATTAGAGCTACGGGGATCAAATTTGGTATGTGGTCTTTAAACATAATTTGTAGGTTTCTATCCAATTTTGGACAAAATCCGTCAACGGGAAGTCTGTCTGTCTGTATGTTCGAGGTCATGCGAACGCTATAAATCAAACACTTGAAAAGCCAGATGGATAAAATTTGGTACACAGTTTTATCGTCATGAATGTAGGTCCGTATAAAATTTTGGGCCAAATCCGTCAACGGGCTGACTGTCTGTCGGTCTGTATAATAGCATACTTGTTCAACTCCATGCGCATGCGTAAATGCCTGTGCAAAGAAGGGATATTCCGAAAACTTGGCAGTTTGCCAAAAACCAATTCTGGTGGCGATATTTTGTAAGGAAGCAAACATTTAGGGCGTCTGGTTTTACTTGCGTATTGGAAGCAATCTCTGCGCCTATTTGTCTTTTCTCATCACACAATGACGCGAGGCCGTTATTGCGTAATTGCGCGATTCACTTGCGCTAATCCTTTCCGCTTCTACCCACGTCTTTTGCCTCCAAGCTTCCAACTCCCAAGCTTTTTTTTCTCCACTGCATTAGGGACGCCTGTTCTTTTTACAGCCTTTTAGCCTATTTTTTCTCCGCATGTGTTAGGAGTATACGAGAAAGTTTAGGGAAGACCACTCCCGATGGTTCACATTGACGATCGGTTTTGGCGTGGTAGGGTACGAACACACGTGGCTATTCTGGCCGAATCGATACTTGACCCAGTGTTGTTTAACGGGGTCGTTCTACCTGATCCAGAAACATGTCTAGCCCAGTGTATAAACATGATGTTAAAACATTTTGGAGATTTTGAAATATTTACTTACATGTGATTTTATCAGTGGATCCAGTTGTGTACTTCGTTCCGTTCACCAGTTCTAGAGCTCGAATTGCTACTTCAGCCAGCCGTTTCTGTTAAGCATAAATTGATGTTCAAAATTTAGAGAAATTACACATTTTGTTGATTTCTACAAAAGTTAATTAACCAAGAGGGCAAATTATGCTTCCGAATAAGAATGCAAATTTTTAGCGTCAAATACATAGTCGCACACGAAGTTTTGACAGCGAATGGCATAAAAAAACATATGTGGCATTTTCAGCGATCAGTTCCTTTGTACTTCTCGCCGGAATTGGTCGGTTTCTTGCAAAGTAGGTTAAAATTCATGATCATTCAAGCGTCTTTTGGCTTGAATCAAAATTAAGAGAAATTACATATTTTGTTGATTTTTATATAAATTAATAAACCGAGAGGACAAATTAGCTGCTGAATAAGAATGCCCCCTCAAGTGGAAAAAATTGGTTAATTGCTTTTCCAGGTACATACAGGATACTGACGGTTAAATGATCGGATGTGGTTGGTGACGCACTGTGGAAATGTGCTAGGAAATTCAGGGATTGTTCCAGACTTTTTACTTACCATTTTTGTGACTAGATGTCGATATCTCATATTGTTTCTGGGAGATTTCAATGAATTCCAATCTCTAAATGAGATGATCCCATAGGAGCCGTTCAAATATTACGTAAGCATGCTTTTGGTAATTTTTGACCCCCCTCCCCCCTTGTCAGCAAAAATAAGCAAATCGCAAACCCCCCTCTTATAATTACGTAAGCAAACGGCAACCCCCCCCCCCCGCCGTTCTTTTTTTTCACAAAACGTATAACAGTAATCTAATTTTAAAAAATTTTAGGAACAATCAAATAAAAAACTTTAACTCGTCTTAAAATGAAAAAAATGTATACATTTAATTTCCTTACAATTTCGTTTAAGAAAATTTCTTAGTTTATCACAATTTTAAAAATTCAAGTTTAATTTTCTTTTGCCTAATTTAATTTTTTTTTCAAATTTAATTTTTTTAATTAAATTATTTTTGCAAGTTACAAGATATTTTCGGAAATAAAGTGGTTTTAATGTCTTACGTAAGCATCACTCATCCCCTCCCCCTTGTCAGCAAAAATAAGCAAATCGCAAACCCCCTCCCCCCTTAGATGCTTACGTAATAGTTGAACGGACCCATACCTGTGAACTGTAAATAACATCCCTGTATTTTATTTAAATAAATATTTACGATATACTCAATAGCTAAGGGCGCTCAATTATTCCCACATTACCCGAGTACTCTACGGAAGGTATACTAGCACTTTTACCAGCTACACTGCTGCCTGTAGAGCTAAGAATTTACCATGGACATTGTTATTTACCTGTTCACGATAGTTTGGTGGTAATTTTGCTGTATATCCGTACGGAGTCGACCATCTTTGAGAGTAACTGTGAAAGTCGAGAAATAGCACCAAGCGTCCTTTTAGATTATCCAGCATGAACTCGCTCACAGCCCTAGTTTCGGGTTCCGAAAATGCTGAGGGTCCTGCGTAGTAGTTAGAGCAAGGCCTTAAGCTCGCGCCAGAAGCGTCTGAAATAAAATGAAAATCAACGAAGAGTTAAAGGAATCAATTTTATTTCAGTCACAAAACATAACACGTAGGCAGCCGATCACGCACTTTGACTCAGGCCTCTGATTTATATCTACTATCTAATTAGATAAGTCTCCGACTGCTTAACCTTCCAGCGGGCGAGCCTGCACGAATTTTACGACATATCGTGCATCGTATTACATAAATATATCGCGCTGTTTTACAAAAATAAATACAGCTTTTATGTATGTTATCTGTATTTATTAGCTTAATAGTAAACAAAGATTTTATAAATAAAAATTGCACTTAAATTTATAAAAGAACGATATAAATATGTAATACGATGCCACAATACAAGTATCTCTTCAAAACGCGCGCCCGCTGGAAGGTTATCCCGCGAGTTCTACGGGTTGGAGGTTAAGTCTATTTTCTGTTACATCCTGCGATTTTCGCAGGCTAATGGGTTTGCTTAGTAATTTTAAAACATTCAATTATATTATACTAATAAAGTCTTGCTTGTAAAATACAATTCGCTTGGTTCAACGGTATTTTGAACATGTTTTTAAACATTTCAACTAAATAGTAATTTTTAAAAAAAATCGGCAGGCAGAGGTGTAAAAGATAGCAGAGAAGGGGGCCATCTAATTAGATAGAAGGTCCGAATCTCATGCGTGAGTCATGGCAGCGAACATGTTAATGTATTGTTTTAAAAACAGTAGCATACATTTTAAATGCTACTTAGAAGCTGTTGCTGAAACAAGCTTATATTAAAGAACCAAATTAATGTTCCAATTATATATTATTTAAGACTCAGGCAATATACATTTAAACCAAAATAAGCTCACGCGTCTTGAACGAGAAATCTAATTCAGGTTGATTATCGGGTCTATTCTGGTACCCCCGGTTGGGTTAGGAGACGTCACTTTTTCCGAACGTTAAAGTGACGTCTCCCAACTCAACCGGGGGTACGAGAATGGACCCCTAAATTTCAAAATCTCTTCGCGCTTCAGGAAATCGGTACAGGTTCATGTAACACATGTGAAGTGCTCAGCGCCAAACTAAAATTTCGAATCCATCTAATCTATGGGGTCTATTCTGGTACCCCCAGTTGGGTTGGGTTCCGTTGTTAACGTGCGAAACCCAACCCAACTCCCAACCCAACCGGGGGTACCAGAATAGACCCCATATCGCACATAATTCGAACACTAAAAGTGGTAAACGATGTAAGTGCTAAAAATTTCAAACGTCGTTTTTCACGTTAAAGTGTCAAATAAGCAATGCTCTATATTGTGGTAAACGTGAAAATTGTCTGGTAATCCTCCAAGTAGTTCAAATGAGCGTGTACCGAGGGCTGTGAAAACAATTTTTTACGACTTCCCAAACTCTTCGCCTTTGGCATTTACAACTTTACCACTCTCAGTCCTTATTTATTGCTTATAGGTCACTTTTTTGGAAAGAAGAGAAAAAGAAAACTATACCGAAATTAACTCATTATAAGGGCGAGGATATTTGTCTTTTTGCTGAATTTTAAAATGTCTATTCACATGAAAGAAGACTAAAAATGCAATTTGGCATAAATACATATAACCAAATAAAGATAACAGTGAAAGTAATGTAAGAAAAATTTTATAAAATACAGGTTAAAAATAA
The DNA here is from genome assembly GCA_013235015.1 of Araneus ventricosus. Taxonomy (NCBI): domain Eukaryota; kingdom Metazoa; phylum Arthropoda; class Arachnida; order Araneae; family Araneidae; genus Araneus; species Araneus ventricosus. The sequence continues at coordinate 19,346 of BGPR01013629.1, read as the reverse complement.
TTTAAAGCTATTTAATTAAAATAATTTAATAAAACACCTTAAAGTATGCATTAAAAAATTTTTATGAATAATTTTCCTATTTCAAGACAAAGATGTAATAAGTAGATCATTCTATATACTTAATTTATTGAACACATGACGGATGATATCCGTAAATTTTATTTTGCATCTTTTCCTCGAAATCGCAGTATTGCAATCATAGGTTATATGACATGCGATGTTACGTTTGTCATTTCTATGACGTCGTGTGAATTAATTTCATTATACAAAAAGAACTTTGCCGATATTATTTTTTGTCTTAAAAAATTTTATTTAAAATAATTTTGCCACAAGAATTTTCTCAGTTTATAGATACAATCGAAGATATATTTTAAAAGATTTACAGCAAAATTATTATTCCAATTATTTTAAAATTATTAAATAACTAAAAATTTTGGTCAAATCTTTGAAGTTTAGGAGAATAATATAAATAAAAAAAAAATTAAAGGTATGAGCTTTTATTCATGCGAAAAAATGAACGCAAAAGTTGAAAATAATTTTTCTGATTACAATAAATTGAATGGTTCGAATAAAAGCGTAAGCGCTTATATATAGCACCTTATATTTTGCATATATTTCCTTAAACAAATGGAATATTCCTAGATGGTAAAGGCGCCCACGCTTTTATTCGAACCATGCATTTTATTGTAATCAGAAAAATTATTTTCAACTTTTGCGTTCATTTTTTCACACGAATAAAAGCTTATACCTTATTTTTTTTATTTATTTATTTTATTTTCTACTTTTTAGTGACGGCTGGCACGAATACACACGACATGTTAGGCATAGTAAACCAAATTCACTAACCGAATTCTCCAGTATAAAACACAAATATTCGTTACGGAAATTCGTTGAAAAAAGTGCGACACAGACCGAGAGACGAAACTTTGAGTGCGAAACGTTTGGCGCACGCGAAATAAAAAAAAATCTACTTCTGGTTGGTGGCGAATTCTAATAGAAAGTAAACCCAAGACGCGTAGAAACACGAGCTATTTCGTCATTCATTGGTGCAGCGTCGGAAGTATAGAGTATTCCCTGTTAGCTTCGTGGTGTTGTTACAACCCTAAGTAACCTTCCAAATTTTATTACCCAAATATAGGGCTAAAATTTTAATATCTTTTTTATGTTTAAAATAGGTATGGATTGCAAATTTGTTTTGCACACTATTGTATTGTCACCGAAAACCCACCACTGTGCTAAATTTCAAAGCTGTAACTCGATTGGAAGTGGGTAAGAAATCGATCTCAAGATTTGAGGGCACGACAGTCAAGTTGAATAAAAGCTTATAATAATAATAAGAAGAGAAACTAGTCATGATAGATAAATGTAAGCCATTATTATTATATTTATGATTAATTTGATAATGTCATGTGTACCAAAAATACGATGTGGTTAAAGCGAATGAATTTGAGGTGAATAATCCTCCACCAGTTACAAAAGGCTTCGATCAGATTTGCATTTGTATTAATTAATGATGGAATAATTCATCAAAACCGCTGAAGTGTTCCCTTTCTCACATTTTCAGCTAGAACTACGACGCACTTGTTTAGTCAGCAATTTCATTCATTGTGCACGCCAATCAGCACATTTTCTGTCTGTCGGGAGAGTAGAAACAATCAGCTTTGCGTAATTATTCGAATAACTGAGTAAGCCTTTGTCATACTATAAATCAGAATACGACATTTTGCAAAAATAAATTTCTCATTAATGCATGAATAAATAAAAGATAACTAGGGTTGCCATAATTGCCAAGCATCTATATGGGACATGTAAGTGTTAAATAAATAAATCATGAAAAAAGTGAGTAGGTAACGGTTTATTTTACTAATAATCTACTAATTTTACTAATGGGAATAAAAAAAATCAATAAAGTTTAAGCAATCTAATAAAATGAACACATAGAACAATAAAAAAGATTGCGAGGCTAATCCTTTTTGGCCCAGTTATATTTTAAAGTTGACTTTAATTTCTTAATTATAACATTTTATTCTTTCAAGTAATTATAAAATTGGGAGCAAGTCATTTTAAAATTGTAATAACGCATAGTTTAGGGAGGAAATGGGATGAATAGTAAATACGGGACTGAGCAGAGAAATACGGTGACAGTCCCATATATAAGGGACATATGGCAACCTTAAAGATAACAGATTTTCGTATTTCATTCGCCTTTATTTTCAGCCTTTTTTTAGCGATTGCGGAAGGAGTTTAATCTTCCAGCAGGCGCGCGTATTAGGGCTGGCCGAAAAAGTCGAAGTTTCTTAGATCTTTTAGCGAAAGTGCGGAAAAGTTGCGAACTCCCATCATTAAAAAGTGTGCAAAATCTTATAACTCTGAATTGATATCTTCTGCCGCCTGAATGGGCAGTAAGTTGTGAAAATTGGACTAAAAATGGTCAAAATTCAAAAATTAATGAAAAATCACCGATTTCGATGATCGGTTTGCGGTAGTGCTTACAAGTTACTATTTATTAGCAACAACATCTTTACAAAATTTTAGAATTATAGGTTAATATCTTCTGCCGCCTCAACGGCACTGAATTTTGTGAATTTAAGGCGAATTTTTAAATAAATACACGTTTTTACTTATATCATTATAATGCGACTAGAAACTTGATTCAACCTTTGAAACATACAAAATTACAAAAGCGCTATTTTTTGTAATCTTTTTTGGACTCAAATTGTGACATTTGCTTTATGGATTCTAGGGTAGCTCTATTAAATCCATCCCTGTTCTGCGGTCCAACTCTTTTTTTTGGAGACTTCAGTGACGAGTTTCACAATTCGCTCAACTGCTTGCGTGTATGAAGGAAATTTGGTAAAGTCCCAGCCGTCCATTGGCACATCGTCCTGTATCATCTTCAGAAGTTCATGAGAACTGATCTGTCTGAGAACTGTAGGCGGTGTGACATTACAAGCTTGCCAGTCAATGAAATCTACGTAGTCTGTAGCTCGAAAGGTAACAGCAGGAATAACGAATTTACGAACATAATTACCATCTGGGCCAATTTCCCTTGCCTTCATAATTCGCCGAGCTGCATGGGTTCTAATATGGCACCTCTCATCGGTTAACATAGCCAAAAGCATGCTTTCTGGAGCCGCAAAGTAAGCGTTGCGAGAAATAACTGGTTCTTATATCACGATAATTCTTGGGCAAGTATCGAGATGAGCTGATGAAATGCCACAAGTGTCTAGCACAACACTTTATGGAATGATCAACCTTAATTCGGAACCATGAGGGATGATCAACTCATCAACTCATTTGATGAGTTGTAAAGTTATCAACTCATTTGATGAGTTGTAAAGTTATCAACTTATTTGATTGGTCAGATGTTGATATATAAAGCCTCAATATTCGATTTGTAGTTGTTAGCCAGCGGGCCAAATTCAACGTGCCCGTTTGACGCTTCACTAGATCTGAAGAACCATCGCCGAAACTAATGGCTGTGCAAATTTCTAATAAGTATTTCTGATCATAATTTAGGTTGGTGGAATCAATGCTTGGCAATTCATATTCAATGCTATTAAAAGCAACAAGTGGCAGCTTCTCGTATCCTTTCAGGTTTCGTCCACTGTCTCCGGCGTAAGACGAGGGACCAGAAGACTTGCGCTCAAATAGGTGTCGTAATGGCAACTCGTTGAAATGAAGTAAGCTGATAATCCATTGGATTGGTCGATGAAGTTTACGAATTCCTGCGAATTGCACCATTAAACACTCCAGTGCGGTCACATCCCAGAAAAATAAGGTTGCTAAAATCATTCAATAGTGCATTGGTTACATATTCATAAATGCCGAAATTGGCGCAGAAGGAAATTCTGTTCGTAGATTTGTTATTCCTGCTGTTAACTTTGGAACTACAGACTACGTAGATCTCATTGACTGGCAAGCTTTTTATATCACACCGCCTACAGTTCTCAGACAGATCAGTTCTCATGAACTTCTGAAGATGATACAGGAAGATGTACCAATGGACGGCTGGGACTTTATTAAATTTCCTTCACACACGCAAGCAGTTGAGCGAATTGTGAAAGTCGTCACTGAAGTTTCCAGAAAAAGAGGTGGACCGCAGAACAGGGATGGATTTATTAGAGCTACACTAGAATCCAGAAAACAAATATCACAATTTGAGTCCAAAAAAGATTGCAAAAAATAGTGTTTTTGTAATTTTGTATGTTTCAAAGGTTTAATCAAGTTTCCATTCGCATTGTAATGAGGTAAGTAAAACGCGTATTTATTTAAAAATTCGCCTTAAATTTCCAAAATTCAGCGCGTTGAGGCGGCAGAAATAATTTTAAAATTTTGTAAAGATATTGTTGTTAATAAATAATAACTACCGCAAACCGATCAACGATATCTGTGATTTTTCATTAATTTTTGAATTTTGACTATTTTTCGTCCAATTTTCACAACTTTCTGCCCATTGAGGCGGCAGATGATATTAATTCAGAGTTATAAGATTTTGCATACTTTTTAATGATGGGAGTTCGCAACTTTTCCGCACTACCGCTAAAAGATCTAAGAGACTTCGACTTTTTCGACCCGCCCTAACGCGTATGCAGGATATATTTGTATCATGCATCGTATTACATATTATCGTGTTTTTTTAAAATAATAAATGCAACTTTTATTTATGTAACCTTAAATTTTTAGCTTCCTACTAAACAAAGATTATACGAATAAAGATTGCACGTAAATTTATGAAAGAACGATGTAAGTACGTAATACGATGTGCAATATAAGCATCTCCTAACGCGCGCCTGCTGGAAGGTTAATACAATACAACCTCGATTAACCGGACTAAAGAAGGGGGGGGGAGAGCCGTTTCGGATAAGGATTTTTTCGATTAAGCCATGAGCATCTATTATTATCTTGTATCTACTTACACTATGTAACTCTGAAATGTTTTGAGTGCAAAACGAACTCAAAACTCTCTTCGTTGGCTTCGTCTTACCACCTCGAGAAAAACCCTAGACACCAGACATGCGATCGTTATGGAAACGGGACATTCCACTGCATTTTGGGGGTGAAGGAAATGACTTTATCTCATTTGGCGTAGGTAGAACCGGCGGAAGTCTCATTTCTCTTTGTACATCGTTAGAAAACGAATTCTTTTCCTAACAGAAGTGCTCTTAGGTTGCCAAATGTTGCGGTTGATTTTATACCTGTATCCCTCCTTTCTTCGCCTCGTCTATTTGGAGCGACCCTGCTCAGGGTTTTTCTCCTGGCCGTGGGACAGTACACTTGTGCTCTTTATTAAAGTTAACCCTCCATCGGGCGTTCTACTCTGCGTAGTAATTCATATTTGCGTTACAACCATTTTCCTTTTAATTAATTTAATGATAAATTAATAAAATTATTTAACATAGTTTTGAATAGTAGTTCAAAAGTTTTAATCAAAAATTTTTATTTAAAATAAATTTTTAATTAAATTAAGTTCAAAATTAGATTTTAATTATTTTTCTTACAATTATTACATTCATTTTATACAGAATGCAGAATTTGTGTTCAAAAATAAAAAAATTGTGTTTAACGTTAAGTTATTAAAATATTGTTTTAATTTAAATTTAAATGTAAGCCAACGTATCGCTTTTTATAGCCAATGAGGAAGTAAATTAATCGAAGGTCAGCTGTCTAGTTTTTGCAGACAATTTACTTCCTTCTCGAAGCGTGTTCATTAAAATTTCTTTATCAAAACTCTTTTCTTTTCTAGTCTGGATTTTCTTGCTCTATTTGTCCATCGAAATAAGAAAAAAACTACTGTGTTTCTAAAGTTAAATTTTTCGATTTCACTTTTATATTTTTATGCAGAAATAAATGCAAAACAGAGTATCCATCTCATTTCCTGAAAATAATTATCATGTAACTAGCCTAATAAAAGATTTCTCTTTAGTCAGTGAAAATTGATTACATCAGAAGAAAATTAAATATTTAAAGGAAAGCATTTTTAATTTTATGGCTTTAATACTTCCCAAACTTTTCCATAATAATCAGAAACTCTAAGCCCTTCGAAGAACTTAAGTCAAATGTGCGTGCGTGTGTGTTTTTTTCTTGCTCGTTTTTGTTCTTAAACTTCAAAAATGCAAACTTTCTAAATTGCACTTACATATCCAATATTAAAGCTCGAACTTTAGTTTGCGCTAGAAAATATTAATGTGAAAATAAATAATTTATATATGCAGAGACACATGATGATACTATTAGTAAACTTTTACACATTTAATTCCCTTTATATCAAGAAATAAAATAAGATAAAGAAACCTGCTAACCTAACCCTATCCTCTACTTCTACGGAACGTCAAATATGTATATATACTTTAAACAACTATTGCATAAACGATTCACAACATACACGGTGTCTGAAAACTATCTTTACAATTTAAAATAATCATTAAAAATAAACTAACAAACATATATTCTTCCGGCTTTTGTATCCAATAAAATAAAATATCATCATTTTTTAATGAAGTTAACACTGATTGGCTACAGGTCATTGATATTGTCTTTGTCCTTTGGATATAACTTCACTGCAGAAAATGGCACAAGGTGTTAGGTAGCTTATGGAATTTAAATCTATAACGCAAGTAGAGAGTAAATTTCGGACTGTACACACAATCAAAATCCACCTTCAAAATGGACAGTTTATGAATGGCGTAACAGATTTATGACTATGCAGTTCTCTAAAATGTTTCATAAAATCTGATTGGAAATTTCTTATCGACTCGATGGGTTGCGTGATCCGATGGGGTTGTTGGGTGCACATATTAACCCTAGAATGGTAACGTTGAGTCAAATTGACTCCTTTTCCCATTCAAACTGCGAAGTAACGTTACCATTCCAGGGTTAAAACGTTCAAAACCTTGATATATATATATATATATATATATAACAAATACGAAACAAACATAGCAGAAATGTAAAAACAACATATACAAAATAAACATTCATAAAACAAAATGTCAAGAAAAAATCTGCGGTAAGAAAAAGCCGAAAGTGGAATATATATATAAAAGGGGAAGATATAATAATATAGAAAAATATAACACAAACGCAACGAATGCGCAAAAATGCTGCAATTCAAGAAGATTAGTAAGGTTCGTAATTTCATTTCTTTTATTTGTATTTCATTCAAATTCTTGGTTAATCATAATGTTCGGGGTAAAGGACAGTGTTTTTTAGCTATATGCCAACACTGTTCGCAGAAAACATTATGATTTCACTAATTTTTTTAACGGTTCGTATAGATTTTACTTACCCTGATGAGCATCTATACGCTTTTACCGATTTACTACAGTCTCTCCATTTTATTTTAACATTTTTTGACTTTCATGATATATATATATATATATATAATCATGATATATATATACCGCAGTTTGCCGAACCATTGGTCTAGCGCAAGCAAAGTTACGATTTGTCTTTTTATTTGAGCTTGCATCTGATTCGTATCCCGCACACAATCTGTTAATATCTCACTCCCACTAACCCAACTAGCTGAGAGCATCTTTCGAAAGAGAAAGGCTCCAATTACCAACTGACATGCAAAGCGTTGTTAGCAATTCTATCAGTAGGTTTTATTAGGAGCTCATAGCAGCGTTTGTCGGTATGTAAAGATACAAGAATACAAGTAAATTGATTTCATAAAGACAATTCTTCCTTACCACTCCATTTTATATCCCAGTTTCTGTTTGGATCAACTCCGACACAGTTCTGAGGATTGGAATGGCGAGAACGGGTCTTCCTCCACAGGCGATCCTGGAAAATAGGTCATTCAGTAAATTTAACTTTACGCATGAATTTTCAATTTTTCACTAAAAATGCATATTTTTGTATTCAAGTTATAATGCCTAATACGAAAATAAAGAAACAATAATTACATACAGTTTTGGAGCTTTGATGTTTGAAAACCTCTAAATTTCAAAAGTTATATATTTAAGGTGTCCATTCTAATCGTGGCTCAATAATTAATTTCTAATCCATTAGAGACAGGCATATACATCGAATTGGAAAAATGTCTTAAAAGAAGCAAAAAAAAAATTGTTACTTTGTAATTATATATGTAAGGTTAATGTGATTAATAGGTTATTATGAATAATAACCGGTTAAAGTGATGAATCAATTTATCACATTGATCGGTTATTATGAATAATTAACAGTAAAAGTGATAAATGATTTATCACATTACCGGTTATTATTCATAATAACCAATTAATCACATTAACCGTAACATATATATTATTTTAAATTTGTGCAAATGAATTGACTAGCAAATATTGTGACTTTTAAGTGACGCTTTGACCTTTAAATAAATATGCACATATCGGAGGAGGGGGAGATTTTTTTGCAAAATTTATTTAATTATTTTTTAAGTATAATTAAATAAATTTAATAAGATAAATAGAAGAGATAATTGTCAAGAAAACTTTTAAGTAATTAGAGTGTGCTGTGGTGAAAATGGTAAACTAAGGGAAAACGAGACAGGAAACCGTAAAACGAAGATTGTCAGGTAGCGAAGGGATCGAACTTGTAATCTTATGAGTGTTATGTTCATTAACAGGATAGCAGCAAAAGCATTTTGACTTATTCACAGTCGTATCGTGCAAATAGCGGTTCAAAATAACCCTTGATTTTATACCGAATACGTAAAAAAAATCGACCTCGATTTGAGGGTTAATCGGTCTCCTGCTGTGTCGAAAGTTATTTTTCCTATAAGTTAGCGATAACCTTTCGAAAGATAATTTTTCGAAACAATATCTATAAAAGTACTTACAGTATTCTGGGCGTATTCGTAGCCATCAGGATTCAGAATGGGCAGAATGTACCAATCGAAAGAGTTCAACAACTCGTAGGTCTCTTCATTCTCCTTATAACACAAACAGGCAAGCTGAAAAGGAAAATACCTTAAATTACAAATCATAAAAACTATCACTTCATGTGAAAAATTTTCGTCTAATTTTCGGGACATTTTTACAGGAGGCAGTATACCCATCTTTTAACTGATCCAACTGGATGCTCTTGGAAAATTCTTATGTTCGTGACATTCCTGCGATTTAAGCAACGCGTTTTGGTGAGTTGGCTTCACTATGATACCAAAAGTTGCTGCTGAAGTATTGAAAGGAGCCAGTTCTTCGTTCGAATCTTTCAATAATTAACTTTTAGACAGCGAATGTTTCTAACTTGAAAGTTTTCACAGTTTTTTTCAGTAATTCAACAATATTGCTTGGAAAAGCAAAAAAGGACGCTTTGTCAATAACGCGGTAAATGGACAATTTTATCAGCCAAATCTTAAATCATCGATTAGCCAATTTTCGGTGTTATATAGTCAACTTCAATTCCATCAATATAACTTGGCGATCCGTGAAGATTTCAGGATTCTTCTTGCAAGTGGTAAACTCTTCAAACAATATATTGATGATACTTTCTTATAAATTGAATAATATCGTTTAACCTTTAAATAAAACAAAACTTTGTGTTTACATAGCGAACATCGGGTCAATGTAGTTAAAGAAAATGGGAAAACATGTTAAACTATTTTGTAAAACAAAGAATGACCTACTTGAGTTGCGATATAAATAACTGTAGCAGGACCTATATATTCTCTTGCATGAGCTCCTCCTTGTATCCATACAGCAGGTTTCCTTTCAAACGGATTCGAAGAAATCTATAGCCAATGAGAAAAAAAAAATGCCTGACCTACAATCAAAAACATTTTAATATATTCAAAAGTCTCTCTAATACTTAATATATACAATATTCGCCGCTTGTAGTGATTACGGATATAACGATCAGGCATTTGTACTGATCAAAATAGCTAAGAATGGATCACTTGTATTTAAACACCGCCATTTCTAGTGATCGACAATTCGCTTGTAGTGATCGGTTGCGATGGTCGGACGGGATGTTACCATAAGAAACTGCTTTCACCTTGGAGGTTTCATCAGAAACCAAACAAGAAGATGATCCTGATGTCATTGAAAAGTCAGACGACCTTTCCGAAGAGGATTAGGAAGTCTGGATCAACGTTGACTCAAATTTGGAGAAAGCTGAAAAACTGCAGAAGAAACAAAATGTCAAGCGTGGTTCAATCGAAGGCATGACCCCAGAGAACATGAGGACAATGTCGATGAAAAGGAGTCAGAAGAGAAAAGCCAGGATCAACCTAAGAAACTCTACAAGCCCCTCGTACTTTAAGAAGATCAGTCCAATGCCGTGCTGAATTTTTTGATGAACACTATTCACATGGAGTGGTTTATCCAACAAATGCTTGAAAAAAAAGATTACTTTCGATAAGTTTTTTAAAAAGCTTAAAAAATTAAATATTTATATTATATAATTATAATTTTTAATTAATATAATATAAATATTAATTAAAAATTATAATATGTTATAATTTTTTCAATTTCTTATATTGTTCCCCTTTTTTTCTCGTTAAAACGAATCAGCATATACTAACAATGTCGTGTGATCTGTTTTTCTTTTATCCTTATATATTTAGTCACTTGTAGTGATCACTTTGGTGTGACCCAAACTTGTCACTACAAGAGACGTCTACTGTATATGTTTTACTGTTAACTTTGGTAGAATTCGAATTTTTTGTGAACGTGGCACAAAATTAACTCATAAACTTTTCAGTGAAGATAGTCGCTCAAAATTACTTTTAAATATTCTTTTGAATAGTTTTGGGAAAAAAATATAGCTTACTCGAAGAACTTGAAGAGGTCTACCTTCAGAAGACATGCCGATCGGTATTAAAGACAAACATTCTGGAAACCTGTGCACTAGATTTTGGAAATAATGGTGTATCTGTAAAAAGTAAAAATAAGCTACTTATAAATTTATTACAGAATTTCAGAAAGTGAACAAACTTTTAAGACAACTACGTAGTATTTGAAAAGGTTTCTAAGTGAAAAGGTGCATCATAAGGGGGGAGGGGTGTAATTTTAAAATATAATAATAAACATGGACGTGTAATGGGAAAGCTAGAAAAATCACAGAGAAAATTAAGGTAACATAATATTCTTATGGCAAACTATGCACAAATTTTAATATCGTTTTAAATCTGTAAAAACATGAAAATATTTAAAAGTTACAAATCAAATTCGTGCAAATATTGCCTTACGTATATCTCAAATGTTTTCTTCGAAATCAGAAAAAAAGTGTTGATTGAACTTAATTACAGTAGAATGAGGCGAGCTTATGTCAGGTGAAATTAATTTATTATTAGAGAGTTAATTAAAATGTGCCAATATGGCATTTTTACACACGGGGTGTGCACTCTGCTGGGTGACAGAACAGAACGCTGCCTCTTACCCCCGTACCCGTGACCAGATCGGTCACTAAACGGTTTGATGGGCAAGACATGGGAATTTTATTTAAGAAAAAAAAAGAAGAAAACAAACAAAAGAAAAAAGAAAGAAAAATTTACGCTATGTACAGCATAGGCATTTTCACTTTCACACTATTAGTTCATAACAGTCTTCTTTTCTTTAGATGTTGGTTTACCTTTCTTTTTTGAAGGTGGGGGGGGGGATGTCCGGTAATTTGGAGCTTGTTGGTTTAGCTCGCTGGAAAGTTGAAGGCTAGAGAGGCCGGGAAAGATATTTGTTTTCGCTTATGAATTTGACAATCCTATGAATTTTATGCCTAGAGACGAGGTTATTCGCGACTCTTTTCAATCATTCTTGTTCGAAGTTTGGCACTGGCTTCCTCGTATGCCAAAACACTGTGAGAATACACTCCGTGGCATAGTGAAGTGCCGTGCCAATTCCACCACAACTGCAATAATCGCTGTCAGAGAGGTAAAACCGTTTGAGGTAGGCAGGGGAAGGGCCATGTTGAGAGAAGATAATATCCCCTCTAATACAGTTAGTGGGACGGAGACTAACTGTGGGCATGATGTTATAGATTTTCCTGCCTGTACCACCATTTTCCATGAGGTTTACTACTCCTCAAGCATGCTATTCCGGAGGAGGCCTTTTATGTACGGTTTAGGAAGCTTAGTAAGTGAATAATGCCCCCCATGTTGCGTTGCGTCTTTTGCCAGTTGGTCTGCCCTCTCATTGCCTATATTGCCTGCATGCGCTTTAACCCACGAGACATTCATTCTTGTTAGGAGGATTTTGAAAATTTGTCTTGCTGTTTGGTTTGTGCTCTTTGAATTAGGAGATGCCATGATATTTTCTCTATTGTCTACGTGTATTTTAAAGGTATTGTGGTTTGGAAGATGAGATGCTCATATTACTGCTTCATGAAGTGCAGTGAGTTCAGATTGAAATACGGTGTCTGATGGGTCGCAGTGAAAGCCAACAATTTTTTCGGCTTAAGACCAATTAGCGTTATGGCGATAAGTTGTTAGCTTTCCTATATGTAACTATTATATATAAATGAAATAGTTTCTTTATATATATAATTATCAAATAGTTGCTACTTAATTTTGCATAACTATACATTGTGTCCACTTTAATCGTGGCCCAATAGCTAATTTCTAAGCCGTTAGAGATAGGTATATCTACCAATTTGAGAAATACTTTAAATGGCGTAAAGAAATATATTTTATGCAATTTGTGATGATAAATGTACTGCTGAAAAATATCGGAGTCCAAATTTTTATACAGTCCCCAGGTATTATTAACCATATTTAGAAAAAGATTCTTATCATGCTGATATTTTACGTATGGGGGGGGGGGCCCGCGAGCACGTTTTTTGAAAAAAGGCCTTATATTTTTTACTGTCAAATAAATTTCTTTGAATTTAGCGACCCACAAAAATTCTCTCGCAACTCCCAGAGTGTCGCGATCCATTGTTTGCACACCACTGATTTAATCAATAGCCACTCGCTGATTAGTGGATCTTCCTCAAAGCGACCATTGAAATGGTCTAATATCGCCTAAAATTCAAACATTCCTATTTCGCAAACCTATTCAAACATTCATAACTTTGTCGCAAAACAGTGGAAGTTTTTTTTGTTTAAAATGTTAGTGCATTAAAAATATTTTACTAAATATGACTTATAGAACTGGAGTATAAACGTTAGACCTTGTAATTTATTCAGCAGTACATTTATCAACTCAAACAACATAAAATTTAATTCTTTACGTCATTTAAAGCATTTTTTCCAATTGGAAGTATATGCCTATTTCTAACGGTTTATAAATTGGTTATTGAGCCACGATTAGAGTGGACATCCTGCATATTTCGGCTGTCTTTTGCAATCTCTCTTTGAGGAACTTTTAAGGATTTCATCCACATAGTTTTTTCAAAGTCTTCAAAATTTTGCTTTTATTAAAAATAACGTTTCTAGATAGTTGTAGTAACTGCACTTGACACACGATTGCGGGTAGCTTGAGCCGGTTTTCTCCAGAGGGATAAAAGCTTGCGTACCCCCACCGCTGAATGAGCACGAGAGCCTTATCAGGGTACGATGAGGAAGTTTTGCCTCTGTAGTCTCTTGTTCTGTAGTCTCAGCTGCATTCACTAAACATTTTTTTAACGTACGGGTGTTGTTATTAATATTTATTGAAGTTTCTTTTAAGCATTATATATCTGTACGTCATAGATAAACTATCTTATCTAACATTTTATAGAAGGATCAAAGGAAGTTTCAGATCGCATTGTATTGAAATGCGCAATTTATTTTTTTGAGAAGATTATCTTATATTCTTTTCGACCATCGAGATAATGCAAGTACGATGAAAACATCCAAATCAGCAAAATTTCACTTAAGATAGTTTATCTCTCACGTAAATATTAAAGTTTATATTGTTACCAAAAATGGAGTTAGTTAATTTGGCTCCTTCGAAGTTAAGATGCTTGCTGAACACTTACTAGCCACACGACTTCAGTGAACGTTGTATAGTACCTTACATAGGTATTGTATAGCAATGGATTCGGAAACCCTCCACGCTTTTGCGCATGCGCCGGGAGGAGTTATTTTCATGAAAATAGGGGGAAAGTGAAGAATGGAAGGGTGATGTTTACATTTTACTGAGCGTGATCTAACAAAGAACTTCGGAAATGCGCTCATATGACTCATTGCCTGACACCCCTTTCCGGTGTAAAATCGTCCAAAGGTGGTAGTCTCGGAATCCGTTGCTAAATAGTAGGGTTGTATATACGGGACTGTCACCATATTTCACTGCTCATTCCCGTATTATTATTCGTCCCGTTTTCTCCCTAAACGCTACGTCATTATAATTTTAAAATGACTTGCACCCAATTTTATAATTATGTGAAGATAGAAAATGATATAATTAAGAAAGTTAAGTCAACTTTAAAATATAAGTTGGTTAAAAGGATTAGCCACGCATCATTTTTATTATTCTACGCGTTCATTTTATTAGATTGCTTTAACTTTATTGATTTTCTATCCCCATTAGTAAAATTAGTAGATTATTGCTAAAATAAACCTTTACCTACCCACTTTTTTCATATTTTATTTATTTAGCACTTAAACGTCTCGTATTATTTCTTGACAATTATGGCAACCCTATACATAGGGGGCCTTCTCGCCACGGTGCTCCTTTGGTGATATATTAGAGTATCTTCAATTAAAATACCGAATGAAACCTGTGTGCTTTTCAATTATAATCATTAATTTATAAATGTATTCGTGCTCAAACTAAAAATAACTCTGTAGTACCAGTGCTTCATTCTATTAACTCTCTCTTACCTCTACTAAAAATAACTCTGTAGTACCAGTGCTTCATTCTATTAACTCTCTCTTACCTCTACTAAAAATAACTCTGTAGTACCAGTGCTTCATTCTATTAACTCTCTCTTACCTCTACAAAACCTTGGTAGGCTTCGAAGAAACCTAGTTTGGCTCGCTCCTCAGGAGTTATTTTATCTTCTTTGATTGTTCTGGAAAATTAATTTGTGAAATTAATCTTTCAGACTTGAAAATTAAATGTGAAATCTTGAATTTTGTTTCTCATATTAATATTTAAATTAAGAAATAGTATGTTCGAAGCAATTTAAAATGGGGAAATGGAAAAAAATAAATGAAATAAAAAAATGGTGCAATTCAGGAAACATAACATCGTAAGCAAAAAAAGGATAATAATCAAATTATTAAACATACAATCGTATAATTTAGAGATGCTTATTTTATCGCATAAAATAAATCAAGTAGCAACATAATAACTTATAATCCGAAAATTTAGTTTGAGCAGAATAAATATTTTATACACATACCCAAATAAATATCTATAAATAAATAAAGGACTCTTAAAATTAGGTTTTACGTTATTGGACGCAACTCATAAACAAAAGAAATACTGTCGTAGAAAATTATTCTTTGAATCAATGGAGCTTGTGCAAAGCCTTATTCACTCTTCTAAAATGTTATACTTTCTAGAAAATAGAACATTCCTCGGTTGATATTAATTAAATAAAATGTATTGAACTATAGATTTTTATTTAAATTAAAGCATTTCTTATTTATAACTACTTCTAAATCTTTTGGGATTATCGGAATCAAGACGAAAATTGTGTACTGATATATTTTTAATTCTGTTAATTATTTTAATGGAATTTATAATTTAGTCTGAACTGAATTACAGATATTTTGTTGGTCTGCTATGTGTTTTTAATTATCTGAGAATGAAATTGAGTGTAATTAAGTTTTTTATGTATTGCAAATCAGTAAGTTCCTTAAAACTGATTTCATTGCTTTTTCTTCTAATTTTGTTTATTATCAGTGTAAACCTAATGTTGATTGACAAAGTTTTCTATTTCAAGAAAAGAGTTTCACTATCTTCACTGTTTTTACATACAGTTGAGCATTAAGGCTTTTCCTAATTTCAAAACGTTAGCACGAAATAATCGGTGAAGATAGTACATTTTTAATATTGCCTAGCCCTAATCTTAAAGTTTTTTGATCATCGAACAGATATCATATTTAGTCTATAAATGCAAGCAGTGAATCAAAAGTTAATTTTTAATAAAATGACACCGATAAAGAAATAAAATGCGGTGATTTTTTTTGTGTGTTTCCATGAAACCAAATAATCTATTTCTGTTAATTGGGAGTTTAGACATTTTCGACGCTAGCTTCCAAGAATTAAGATCATAAAGGAATGATATAAAAAATTTAAAGAAAATTATAACGTTTTGGTGGCGTTCCAAGAAGTGTTAGGATTAAAAGCCTATCCACACGGGCGCGCAATGAAGCTTGTATTCAAGCTGCTGCAATGCCTGGTAAAGATTTTTTATGAACAATAAGAAAAATTAGGGGCCGAGTTTAAAAGTTGCTGGTGTGGACCTGAGAACAGAATACTTCCTCTTTGTCAGTAAATTGCAACTGTTACCATCAACTTTGACAGCTTTGTCGATCTCCAGCCTAAAGGAGAAATTCCAAATGTAACAGAAAGTCCTCAAAAATCAGTGAGACAATTTTTCTACTTTACTATCCACAAAAAAATAAAAAAATAAATAAATAAAATAAACCAGTGGGAGTACACTCCCCGAAACTTTCTCGTATACAACAGGAAATGTGGGGTGGGTAAACACCCAGTTGGTAGGTAAATATTTTTGGGGCCCAAGGCATGGTTATTTTAAGAAAAAAAATAGGAATGGTGATTTACAATGAAACATATAAAATTTATGAATTCCCAAAAAACGTAATATTTTGCAAAAAAATTGCGTATGTTTGCAATTGTTCCTCGCGCTGAGGTACCACAACTTTATTTAACGTTTTTGAGTACGAAATCTTACTATAGATATCACACAAGATTTCACCATACCTCTGGTTAATCACAGGCATCCATCCGGAGAATGTCAGAATGAAATTTCATTTCGCGGCTCGATACAATTCCCTTGGCAGACCGCTAAGGTCAAACGCCAACCATACTAAATTGTGTAAAATAAACGAAACGCTCGCCAACACACAGTCGTAATGTACATTTTGAACTAAATATGCAATTTGAACACCTGTTTTTTAACCGAATGACATGAAAATTGGGCACAAATCTATAATTAATGTTAGCATCCGTGATATCAAGTTTTATTTATCTAAGCCAAAGGGCCTATGAGATACAAGTATGCGATTATACAGACCAACAGACAGTCAACCCTTTGACGGATTTAGCCCAAAATTTTATACGGACCTACATTCATGACGATAAAACTGTGTACCAAATTTTATTCATCTAGCTATTCAACTTTTGTGTTCACATGACCGCGGACAGACAGACTTCCCGTTGACGGATTTTGTCCAAAATTTGGTAGAAACCTACAAATTATGTTTAAAGACCACATCCAAATTTCATCCCCGTAGCTCTAATAGTTTTCGAGTTATCGTGTTCACAGACAGACAAACACACAAACATAATTTCAAAATTGTGTTTTTCGGACTCAGGGCGGTCTAAAACGTGGAGATTCGTCAAAATCTCGAGTTCGAATTTTTTGACGATTACAATACTTTATCTTTGTATACTTCGTATACGAGAAAGTAAAAATAATGGTTGTTTTTTTCCATACTCTTCTTTGCCGATTTGCATTTAGAAAATTGTCGTTCAGGCTCTTGCTAGCAAATAATAATTCGAGACTTGCCGAATTTGCAATTGAGACTCAACAGAATGAGTGACTACGATTACTTAAATCGTGTTTTTTAGATGAATCAACATTTCGTGTCTCCGAAAAAGTAATTAAATACAGTGTCCGTATCTGGAGATCGGAATACCCATATGTTAATGACAGAAATAGCCTTGGCATTCTCTGAGCTTAGAAATGGGCACAGGCTGAAATTTACTAAGGTACTTAGTCTTATTACAAATTCGATTACAGGTTTACAACTTGCAAAAATAATCATTTGTCTAGGTATAAATTGCTTTTGTGCAATAATTTTTTTATAATCGTGGAAAAACTTTGCGCTCATCCTCTACTTATGTACGTTTCGTATGAATTAATGTTGTGTGTTTTTAAGCAGAAAAATATATCTATGTATTGAAGAAATAACCACTAAAACTTTTCCTCCTGCATTTTGATTTACTGAAACTTTAGCTGATGTGAAGAAAGAGACAATGTCTATAATCAATTTAAGGAATAAATTCTGCATTTATTTTGTCGTAATATAGACCCTTTAACCTGTAACGTAACCGCACAATCCAATCATTTTCACTTTTCTCCTTGTAAGATGTCGTGTCTCTTTTGTTTCTGCTATGTTTCTTTGTATCTGATTCATTATCGAATATACGCAGGTTTCAGATTTCTGCTATGTTTCTTTGTATCTGATTCATTATCGAATATACGTATGTGATATTTTAAATTTTTAACTTTCCTAAATAATCTTAACGATACCTCATTTTAAATACTTCTACTTTCAACATAATTAACGCACTACAACTTTCCTTTCAAATCACGAGTTCTAAAGGGGAAATTCCCTATTCTGGGTACTTAAGCGTTCTGCGCATTCATTTCTGCCCTTTTTCACGCCAGCATGTAAGCTTTTAACAACAACGCGCCGCTCGGGCGTACACTTCTGAATTCTGGTCATGGAGCTGCATAAAAATTAAATACTTTTACCTCTGAAGAAATAACGCCTGATGCCTAAATAAAAGAAGATTTAAACAAATATCGTCTCTTCCTTGATGACAATGGACTGCCTTTCACCTTTTTAAAGTCTGATCTTATACGTATTTGTTATCAATGCATCCACTAAATTGTGGAATCATCTCTACAAAATAAGAGTTTTCCGCATTTTATCAAGGTATGTGCACATCAAAGCACTCCGACAGGTTAAAGAACAAAAGTTCGTTCCTCTTAGTTTCTCTAATTTTGTTTCTCCTTTTTCCACGTTTTACTTATCGTTGATCAATAAATAATAATTATTATTATCAGTATATTTCAATTAAAATTTGGTGATTAATATATAAAATTATTTATAACTTTATGGATTATAAGTATAGTATGTTTTCCAGTTAGTAGTACCTTGTATAGTTGTTTGCATGAGCCTTAATTTAACCCTCTGACTGCTTATCCCGCGATTTCCACGGTCGGAAGTAAGCCTATTTTCTGCTGCATCCTGCGATTTTCGCAAGCTAACATGTTTACTAAGTACTATTATAGCGTTTAATCGTATTAAACTTATAAAGCTTAGTATATAAATAATAATTAGCTTCGTCCGACGGTATTTGCAAACGTTGCATCTAAATAGCGAATTTAAAAAATCGGCAGTCGGAGGGTTAAGCGTACAAACACGTTGCTATTATTCGAGCGAAGGTCTTATTTTCACTTCAACGAGTGCTTAGAATATAATATGCAAATTAAATAGGAAACGTCAGAAATGAAACAATTTTCTCACTTAAAAGGATCAG
>BGPR01013628.1:6128-39340 GCA_013235015.1 Araneus ventricosus | reverse complement strand
TTACTTTTACAATTATAAAATTAACAAAATAGCCTTTATTCAAAATTAAAAAAAAATTCTAAAATTCTTGCACTTGACACCAAAATTTGAAACATGCATTTTTTCACAGAAATAATGATCAGCCACATGTATACACGTTAAATTAAAATTGGTTCGTAATTTAAATGCACAGAGAATATTAATCAGGGCGAATTCGAACTAGGCTTAGTAAAGAAAATTTCAGAAGCATATACGAATTAAATGTAATAAAATTCTTAAATACAAATGCATACATATAAATAAAGTTATATTTATCTTATGAAAACTTAATTATCTTTATTACACAACTAACAACCTTCTATAACGTTTCTGTGTAACGGCAGCAACCAACGGAACAGCACAGTTGTTTACTAATAACCTATCGTTGCCATCGGAGACTTTCCAAACGTACGCCAAAATTGGTGTTACCACAGGTGAAAATAATTCACGAATGGTGTCAGGCGCGTGTGAGCAGGGTGTAAGGATTCACCAGTATTGGTGTTGGATGCAAACAACACCACTTAAAGTGTATAAGAACGCTTGATTTGGTGTTAACTTTAAATAAAGTGTTTGTTCACACAGTTTTTAAGGTTTTTCGACACCAAATTTGGAGCCACATTACTCCACAGTTTTTACAGTGTACCGGTGGGACATTCTGTCCAAAGCTGACAAAAATTTGTGAAATTGCTTTAATATGCAATTTTTAGGTCCTAATCCTCAACATAATCTTCATACATCATCCTGTCGACGAATTACAACAGATCGATGCATATACACAGTAAAAAGTTATTTAGGTCTAAATATATATCATTTTTATTTATTTACTTTATTTATTGTAACGCATTGCAAAACTAAGCTTCAAAATTAGACTTCAAGGTCTGTTAATGTTTTGCTACTTTTTGAAATCTTGCCATTCGTTCTTAAGTAATAATTGATATTGCAATTTTGAAGCTTTTTACGATTTTCAAGGCTCTTGCGGGAATGGAAGATATCAATCATTTTCCTTAATTTTTTTCCTCATTTTATTTCACACCGATTAACAATTTTTCTGCGGTACAGAGACATGAAAAAAAAATTTAGTTTTTTAGGCCCACCCTAATGCGCATAGGTTCTCAGACACCTTTGGGATTTAAAGGTATCTAAAACATGGAGATTAAAAGTAGAAAAATCTTTTAAGTTAAATTTTTTGCAAGGTGCTCCAAATTCAGCGACCCTAAGTTCCTAAAAACAAATAAATTTTTTCGCATTTTACGAATAGTTTAAAATTCTTCCTTCAGGTTGATTCCTCCTTATCGTTCAAATATGGCTATTATATTCTAAGAATAAACCAGCGGGAATATTCTCTCCCACTGGATATATATATATATATATATTTATGCTTCGTATACCAAAAAAGCCAGGCGAGGTAACTAGGTGAATGGGGCATCTGTAAATCCTCTTTGAACTTTTTAAAAGTATGGATTAAAGATATCTCCAAATCACGTATTGGTAATGCTCGCGCACTCGTGCGATATGTCTCACTGCAAAACAACGGTCAGATCACCAGTCGAAATCTGATAAAAACGCGCATGCCGTGTTTTTATCAGATAGAGAATTAGAAGGGAATTTCCCCTTTTCGAATGGCGCCAGCGCATTTTCCAGTTCAGTACAAAATTCGCATCAAAAAACTTTTATGAAGGCCACACATTGCTTCTAATTGACTTTCAGCTTAACAGTTGAAAAAAAGCCCGCGGCAATTAGCATTAAACCATACACACAAACATATATTTATCATTGAGTTAACAGATTATTTTTTTATGCCAAACTGGAAAAAATAGAAAAAAATCTTTGTAGTAATTCAATTTATTACTTGCAGACAGAAGACAGCTAAAGGCAAGCATGATTTTAATGAAGAAAGCAGAACTACGTTTTTAATAATTAACCATCTATACACTTTACATCCGAGTCAAATGTTTCAAGATTAGTTCATCTAAAGTATACTTTCAATGATAAATCTTCAAAAAACGAAGAGAAAAAAGAATAGGGGATTCTGAACTAACATTTTATGAGTTAAAAAAAGAAACTTGCAAGAATGGATGATGTTTAAGATATTATCTGACGGTTATGGACTTTATATTAAATACTTTGACGTTAAATAGAATCACTGATTTGAAAGACATTTTAATTCTAAAATACAGAAAATTATTTATTGAAATATTTTATCCACCACTCACAATTTCTCTTGGAAAGAATATTCTCTTAAAAGGTGAATCGAACTAAAACATTAAACCATTTGTACATTCGGAACAAAGTTTAAAATTATCAGCCATGTTTACAATGTAAGGTATTAACTAAAACGACCAGACCTCCCGAATTTTTAAACATTTTTATTTAACTTGACTTGTTTCATTTTTTTAAGATGAAATTCTGTATTCGAATTTTCACTTATTTCCTGATGTTCTAAAAGTTACAAATTTTGTGCACTTGTGTGTTCTTAATGACAACACAAAATTTTAATTTTCAGAACTTAACTACAGAAAAACTTCGATTAACCGTCAATTTCTGTCATCCGTATCGTCTAAAAAATAGGCTTACATTATTATAATGAATTTCTTAACATTCCTACTTTTATATAGCAGTTTATATTGATCGTTTTGTAAAATTAAACACAATATGTATGTATTTTTCACTTCTAAAGGATTTTATTTTCCTTTTCCACCCAAGCCAGCAGGGAAATCACGTTACTGTACATATATATATATATATATATATATATATATATATATATATATATATATATATAAAACAGGCCGAGTTATAGTCAAATTTCATTTATTATGGGAGAGTGGCAGACATACGTGAATCTTAGTTGAAGTTTCAAGTAAAAAAGCGAACAGAAATCCCTGCATTTCATCAGGTAGGGATTTAAGATATAGACACGTGATCAAAGTGAAGGGAATAGTAGCTATTTTTAGTATATTACGTAAGTGTTTTAGGGATACGTCTGGAAAAGAATTCCTTTATTTCGAGATTTATGTTGGAGCGTGGAAGCGATTAAAATATTATTTTAGTAATAAATATGGAAAGCGCGAGACTTAATATACCTCCAGCGCGGGAAATAGAACGAAACTGGAGTTTAAGATTATTTTGGAATGCATTAATATAGTGCTAAGATTTTAAAATATATAATATTAGAATTTAAAGTAAAATTAAGTGAAATTATTACACACATATATAAGTCTTAAGCTTGTCCACAGCCAAGCTGCTATATTAATTGTTGAAAACTCCATATATAAGGATTGCCTTTTTTCAATACTTTTAATAACAACAGAGTTTTTTACATGTTGACATAAATGTTTAAATTTAATTTTTGGTCTGGGTATCTTAGTATTATCAATTCTTTAGATTTTGTTTTAGATTTGGCTGTATTGTTTTAATTATGAATTTTTTGTATAGGATTGACTTCATGATATGTCTTGTTTACTTTGTTTATATAAGATCATATATAACTAGTTATAATTAGATTTATATTATATATATATATATATATATAATGTATTCGTTGTTGTAGTCGTTAAATAACAAAAACAGGCCGAATTATATTCTAATTTTCATTTTATTATGGGAAAGTGACGGACATGCGTGCATATTAGTGTAAGTTTTTTTGTAAAAGTGTCCAGAAAATCCGCGATTCTCTCAGATAAGGGAATAACAATATAACACGTGATCAAAGTGAAGGGAATATTGGCTATTTTTAATAAATTACGTAAGCGTTTTAGGGAAAAAGTCCAGCGTCAAGAAGACCCCTCATGATTTTCGGTGGGCACTTGAAAGCGATTAAAATATTCTTTTAGGAATAAATATGCCAAAACGAGAGATTTAATATACCTCCAGCACGGGAAATAGAACGAAACTGGAGTTGAAGAAAGTGATTTTGGAATACATTAAGACTTTAAAATATATAATATTAGAAGTTGAAATAAAATTAAGTGAGATTATTACATATATATATATATTTGCTTCTTGATATGTCTTGTTTACTTTGTTTTTGTATGTTCATATATAACAATTTATATTTAGGTTTATATTAATATATGTATTTTTGCACTAGTAAAAGGTTGCTTTGCACCTTAAGTGTAAAAAATTGAACAAAAAATGATACGAGAATAATGTTATGACTATTTTAAAAGAACATTAAAGATAAAAAAAAGTGGAACCTTTAAAGGATATTTTTGTCTATATTATATATTAGTGTATTATATTTTTAATTCATTGGTGTTTTACTTTATATTCATAGTTTTTGGAGTGTTTTATTTTTAATTCATAGTTATGTATCTTCTTATTTGACTTTTTATTGTCTAGTAATGTATTATATGATATTCTGCAAGTATCATGATGTTTATACTTCAAAAATACAAAAAAAATTATTAAAAAAATGAAAAGAAAATTATTTAGTTTCTTTTTTATTAATGGGGTCTCCTTTGTGATAAATTTTATGTGTGAATGGATTAATTAGCAGATAGTTTATAGCCATCTTATAGAATGTGCTTATATGATTTAATTGTTTGGGCAATTAGGTATATGTAGAAGATGATTTGTTTCATTTGGCAATTAAATATTTCACTATGGTAAGAGTTCTATTGTTATCATGTTTGAAATAGTGATTTGAGGTTCCTTTTTATTGCTTTTAAAAGGGTAACTTTTAATATGGATATGTGTTTAATTTCGCCGCTCAGCAATTATTGCTACATTCGATTTTAGAATTATTTTTATGAGGTTTTATGTATTAAAGATTATGTGACTGGCAATTAGGTTTACATTTTTGTAGGTCTTTGCTCGGTGATATATTATTATGGTATGTATAGCATCGTTTAAATTTTACCATTGTTTCTTCATTAATTTGCATTTGAGTTTTAGTATTTATGGATTTGGTACATGGAGAGTCTACTAAGGGAGATTTTATGAATAGTGCAGTAAACAAAAAAAAATTAAAAATATAAAAAAGACGAAAAAAGATATTGCAGCTATTAATAATACCTAAAATTGGAGATTATTGTGAGTTTGATACTAAAAATAAATTTAGTTTACTTTCTTGTGATGAAATTGATGAAGTCTATCATTCTGTAATTGATATTCAAAATGTTAATAATAGTAATATTTCACAAAATAATAGTTTTAGAAATTTGAACTGTATTTATGGTGACAATATAGACGGATATGATATTGGATATAGAGATAATAATACAAAAAATATGAAACCAGGATTTTTTGGAATTCAAAATATAAATATAAAAACAAATTGGCTTCCCCGATTTCACATTCTATATTGCAGTTCAAAAGTAATATGAAACAAATAAATAATATTGAAAAGATTGAATATTTAGAAAAGATAAAATTCAAAAGATGTAATAATAAAAGATGCAAAACATGTGTAATGATTAATGAAGCACAATTAGATAATTGTTCTGAATTTCTTTTTTGTAAAACTTACAATTGTATAAATATGATGAATTGTAAAATCTGTAATTTCAAGTATATAGGACAAACATCTAATACAATTAACTTAAGAATTAATCAACACCGTTCAGACACTAAAAAATATGAAAACAACAAAAATATTCACAATAAAATAGAAATTGGACATTTTCATGCACATGGTTTTGAAAAATGTAGAAATTAGTATCATCAAGATAGTTCCTTATCTAAAAAATAGATTATCGTGGGAAAATTTTTTTATAGATAAATACAATACTGTTTATCCATATGGACTCAATGTATTGTATTTTGGTAAAAACATTTTGCAAATAATTAAAGTAATGATTCTCAATACTTTTAAAAAGTAGAAGCGTCAAATATTGAAACCAGCGGGAGTGGCCTCCCCGAAACTTTCTCGCATACCACCAGTAATGTGGGGTGGGTAAACACACAGTGGGTAGGTAAATATTCTTAGGGTATTTACCCAGGGCCTGGTTATTTTGAGAAAAAAATTATGAATGGTGATTTGCAATGAAACATATAAAATTCATGAATTCCCCAAAACTTAATATTTTGAAAAACAAATTGCGTATATTCTCAATTTTCACGCGCGCTGAGGTACCACGACTTTATTTAACGTTTTTGAGAAGAAATCTTGCTACAGATATCACGGAAGATTTCACCATACCTTCCATCTGGAGAATGTCAGAACGAAGTTTCGGTTCAGGGGGTTGCCATAATTTCCGAAGCGCGTGTTTCCTTCGCAGACCACCAAGGTCAAACGCCAACCATACTAACTTGAGTAAAATAAGCGAAACGCTCGCCAACACACAGTCGCAATGTGCATTTGGAACCAAATATGGAATTTGATCACCTGTTCGACGGATTTGGCCCAAACTTTTATACGGACCTACATTCATGATGATAAAACTGTGTACCAAATTTTATCCATCTAGTTATTCAAGTTTTTGAGTTACAGTGTTTACATGACCGCGGACATACAGACAGACACACTCTCCGTTGACGGATTTTGTCCAAAATTTGATAGAAACCTACAAATTATGTTTAAAGACCACATACCAAATTTCATCTCCGTAGCTCTAATAGTTTTCGAGTAATCGTGTTCACAGGCAGACATAATTCCGAAATTGTGTTTTTCGGACTCAGGGAGGTCTAAAACTCGGAGATTCGTCAAAATCTCGAGTTCGAATTTTTTGACGATTGCAATACTTTCTCTTTGTATACTTCGTATACGAGAAAGTAAAAAGGCATAGTAAATCTAGGCTAGACACAACAGAGATAATAGAGATTTTAATATTATTAATGAAGATTTAATGGAACTTCGAAAGAATTTTGACAAAGATTTTAACATAAAAAAGATTAAACGTTTTATGTTTGGATTAAATAAAAAAGAAATAAAAGTATGTACAGAATTAATTATGAATAATATGACAGATTCACATGGATGATATTTGATTCAAGATATCTTCAAATTTATTTATAAAAAATTGAATTTATCTCATAACACTTACAATAAGAAAGATATTGATTATTGTACCTTCCTTTATATGAACAAAAAGTATGTGACAACTGTAAATTTTCTGCTAAATTAGATAAGCATAATAAAAGCTTCCCTATAAAAATATTAAAATTAAATGTGCATTTAAATATAACAAACAATTAGGCAAAATGATATTTAACTATAATAATATAAAAGAAATTAATACGAGTGATGATTGCAATTGTATAAAATATAATAATTTCTTGAATGAAGATCATGGGCATGTAATTACAAGAGATTTCAATATTGTTAGAAATGAAAAACTTAGAGAATTAATGATTAAGGGTACAAAGCATCGCATGGTTATAGCTAATAGTAATGAAATTATTAAAAAGCAAATTAAAAAAGATATTGAAAAATTTAATATTAAATATGGCAATTAAATATAGTCTGCCTCTAGAGGCATTTATTGAATTTAGACAAAAAAAAACTTTATTAGATCTTTTTAACTATAATTTTAAATCTATTGACTATATTAGATATCCTGATATTAAGAAAACAAATAAAAGACTTGCAAACAGAATTTGTAATAGTCTATATAGACAAAGTGCCCAGTAACTTTGCTATAATTTGTAAATATTATTACAAAAAATACTTAATGATCATATTATTAACAGCGATATTTATCATGAGGCAAAATTAGGTGACAGAGAAATTTCTAATAGAATTCAAGCCTTACATAAAAACTGGGAATTCATTATATTAAAAAAGATTATCCTCACATCTTTCTAAGTCCAAAATTTCACAAGAGTCCTCTTGCATTTAGAAGTGTTACTAATGGCTGCAATACTTATATTATAAAATCTGGCAAACTATTGCAAAAATACATACAGACAATCATGGAGAATTTAAATAAGCAAAGAGATACAATTATAATCAATAATAGTGTAGGGATATTAAATGTAATCAAAGATGTAGAAATATCTAGTGCACAAACTTTTGACTTCCAGGATTTATTTAATAGTATAGATATTCAATATTTGATTAATGCCCTAGTAAATATACATAAAGATTTTGGTCTTAAAAAAAATTAGCATTAATAAATTTAAAAATCTTATTAATCTCATACTAAAAGAAAATTATATCTTTTTTGAAAATAGGATTTACCATCAAATTAAAGGATTACCTCAAGGAGGTCCAGCTAGCAATAGTTAAGCAAATATTCACCTACACTACTATGAGAAAGATTTTATTAATTAAAGCCATAGTATATTATTTCGGTATATAGATGATTTTATATTATTCAACAAAGAAATAGACCTTAAGCTACAAATTAACTTCTATCCTGACTATTTCAAACTAATAAAAACTAATGACAATGAATTAGCTGCAGAATTTCTAGATCTAGATATAAAAATTATAGATAATAAAATAATACAGATATATTTGATAAAAGAAATGCATTTCATTTTCAAATTAATAAATTTCCTTTTTGGGATAGTAATCTTAGCATTTCTGTCTTCAAGAATTTAGTGAAAAATTACATAATTAGAAATAATAATTTGGTAACAGACAATGATAATAGAATTAAGAACATAAATTTTTTTTACAGTATTGCATTGGTATAAGGAATGCCAAAAAGTTTTTTAAGAGTCTATATAGATAAGAAATATTTAAGTCATTTAGAATAAAACATTCATATCGGTATTTAATGGAATATTTATAATTCTTTGCCTGTAGGTTTGTGTTTTTTCTTATATACTTGTAATGTGTAATTTTATTCAAATTTGGTTATTGAATTATTAGTTTCAGATTTACTACATAGATGGCGCCAGGATTTATAAATTGAAATATTCCTTAATACTAGACAGAATTACCAATATTCAATATTCTATTTTATAAAATTTAGATAAATAATTGTATTGCATTTTTAACAGGTTTTGAGATTTTGAATATAGGTATCATACTAATTCTTTAATATCAAAATTAATTATATTATTCGGTCAATTTATGTTGTTTCACAGTTAGAAATATTGTTTTGGAAATCTGTGAAATCAAGCTAAGTGGCGGTTTATATTAAAAATGTGGAATTCTGATAAGGATGGATAGAGACACCGGTTCTTTAATTCTTAATGAATAAGTATGGGTATTTGTTTTTAGTGCAATATAATAGTACAATATATTGTTGTATTACATATTTTTAACTATAATACTTTTCATATAGTGTTTTATTGGTAGGTTTAGTGTATGATTTTTTCTTCTCAATTCTTTCATTTTAGGGTAAATTACCCTGTCTGCTTTTTCAACAACTTTAGTAGCAGGGATGGTTTGTACAACAAAATTAATTTAACCTGACTAAAGCTTGTCCACAGCCAAGCTACTAACTTAATTGTTGAAATCTCCATATACTTGGATTGCCTTTTTCAATATTTTTGATAACAACAGAGTTCTTTTAAATGTTAACATATAAATGTTTAAACTTACTTTTTGCTCATGGTATAGTATTTTCAATTCTTTAGATTTTGTTTTAGATTTTATTGTATTGTTTAAATAATGAATTTTTAGTATAGCATTTGTTTCTTGATATGTATTGTTTACTTTGTTTTTGTATGTTCATATATAACAATTTATATATATATATATATATATATATATATATTAAGAGATTTCTGTTCTCCTTCTATTCAGTTATCCGGCACAGCCCTGGTCCGGACGGTGACGGTTAATAGTATCCTTTTATAAGTTTCACTGCACTAGTTAATCGATATCAAATTAATTTTTGATTTCACACCAGTGACGCTGCCTGGTAGTGAGTTTGAGAAATAAGAGATTTCAATTGGCCCTTACATGCAACTGTGTACTGTGAAAGATTACAAGTTACAGCAACTCCTCAGTTATATCGTATAAACTGCTACAGTTACCAATGACACCATACGCAAATGTAAAAAAATACCTGTGAAGAAGAATACGTACCACCTTTAAAGAAACTGTATCCTGATTTCAAATATTTCGACATCGTCTGCATTTTTCTTAAATGTAGTGAATTTTTAATTATACACATAACTTTAAAAAAGGAATCTACTTACCAGCATAATCATTAGAACCTAATTAAAATAACTTTAAATTACGATTTTATAAATTTAATATTACTTCATGATATTTTTTATTAAAAAGGCAAATCTAAATAATATAATCAATAATCCTGAAAAATTTGATACAATGAAACACCGAAATGCAAAAGGTTCTCATATCTGACGAGAGCAAAAACCCGGAAATGTTATACTGAACTTTTGTTTGCATATTTAATAAAATACGAGATAAAAATTGTTGATTTCTATTTTAATCGGTAATGTTATTGTAAGTACTTTTAAAGTAACATTTTAAAAGAAATAGCTTGAAAGTGAATTATAAAATAATTTTCGTATTTTTTTTTCACAAAATAAATCAAAGAATTCTTTAGTTATAAACAACTGGCTTTTATATCAATGACAATATGCAACAAAATGTAAAAGATATAAAAGGTAACATCATATTATTAAATAAAATACTAAACCAAAGAAAATATTGTCCTATTAACTATTACAATTCGTTCATCTATTCCATACTGCAAATAATACAGGATGATAGTAATTAAATTTCTGTATGACACAAAGATGTATACTTTAAATTAAAATATTTCCATCTTTAGAAATTGAAGAATTTTAACAATAAAACATTTCATCATAACAACAGAAAAAGTAGTATTTCCAAGTGTGCTTAATTAATTTTTTAAATAATAAAAATAAAATTTTAAAAAAAGATACTTTTTATTAGGGTAAAAGGAGAAAATATATTTTTAATTATCAAAATTATGGACGCCAAAACAAAATAATAATAGCGTGAAGCGCTGACAGAAGTATCTAAGCAAATTCGAATTTCAATCACATTTCAAACACATGTTTATTTTTAATGAATGTTGAGGAATTTTTTTTCTTGCGATGTTTCTTGCGGCTAAATTTCTGTACAGTATTGTTGTCAGCGCTTCCCAGTTTTACGATTTGCTTGGCATCCATATTTTTATTAAAAGTTTTTTTTCCTAATTTTTACACTAATGAAAGCGTGCTTTTACTTTCTTCATTTTCTACTATTTTAGTCTTTAATATATTCGCAATTTATTAATATAAGCATTATGGAATTTTAAAATAAATTTCTCCAATTCGCCACATTTAGTCCCAATCACATGGAATCAAAATTAATTAAATTAAATCGATTAAATGACAAGTAAGCGCTAAAAATATTGAAATAATGTATTCTCATCGGGAACAAACACAATTGGACAATGTTTCAGAACTCTAGTACATAAAGAATTCAGCAAAAAATAAATTACAATATTCCATCTTTACAAACATGAAAGCGTGTAAAATAAAAACCAATAAAGGGACTGCACATAACAGTGGGCATTTCAAACCTGTATATTTCGATAAACACTTACAAATTCAACAAATTTTTTATTACAAGCATTCTGAAACAAGACAAAATGTAATCGGTTATATATGTACTAAATTGTTATTATTAAGATGTTTAAGCAGCCAATCCAAAGAAATTTTGAATATATTAAAACTAAGTATTTTTTAACATACATCTATAAATAACTTAATATACTAGTTTGCATTATATTTCATACCTGGAGTGATATAAAATTAATAAATAAAGCTGAATAATAGTTATAGTTTAACTTCCGCTTCCAGAGATTGCATAAACTGCTTTCAAATATGACTGAGAAGTCGATCACTTACTTTTTCGTGCATTTCAAGTACATCACCTGAGCTGCTAAACAACTATAATTTTTCATAAACAATTTCCATTCGTCAGAATAAAATACTTCCTCGTCGTTAGTCAAGACATATTCCTGAGCAGTGGACTCCAGATCCTTGTCCTGGTGCATGTCTGCGAGTACCAGGACTTCACAAACATTGGATGGACACAAGTTCTTCTTGATAAAGGACGAGCAGCGCTCTTTAAGGGAGACAATATCATACTTATCAGAAGCAATATACAGATCCTTTGCACTCTGCATTTCGAGATCTCCGGTACAATCCGTGTAGAGAAACTGAAGCATACGGCGTACAGTGTCCGAGCTGATGTCCGGAACGTTGATGCATTCGCCGGCTTTTTCCTTCATATCGGTCGTGAACATTTTCTTAAACACCGGGGACCTGGCACTGAGAACACATCTGTGAGCGGGGAACGTTTCTGTATCAGTCCGTAACTTTGTGTCGCTAAAGAGTCGATCCTCATATAAAGATGTTAGGTCTTGTTTAAGTGTGGTCGACAACGCATGTCCCATTCTGGAAGCAACAAAATGCGCATCTTCATATCGAGATTGTTCGTCCGCAGTATCATTATGTTTTTCTTCGTGCTGTGACATTTGCAGATCGTTTGAAAAAGAGAAATTTAAATTTTCTAAATTAGCAATATTGATACCTTTGTCTCCAGAAGACAGTTTTTCGAAATTGTAAAGTTCGTATTCGATGAGTTCTAATTCAACTGCTGGAGAATATGTTATCTCTAGCTCGAGTTTCAATGTGTTGCTTTGTAAATAGCCCTTACTAATTATACCATAAGAGCTATAAAAAGATTCAAATTCGCATAGTTTATATGAACTCAAGAGTGTTGATAGGCCATCACTTATTAAGTTTACCCGTTTTCCAGTGGCATCCAAGGCAAACAGTTTACAAGAACACAAGCGAAAAGATTTACATTCGACTTCAACTCTTTCAAATTTCATTCCTTCATATTCGGTTATGTGCACATTGAAAGAAATCAAACTGTAATTTCTGTAGAAGGTGACATAAATTTCAGAATCAAATTAGTAGGAACGTCTAGCGACCTGAAATTGTCGATAGAGCTTTTTAACGTTATGCATTTTGTTCCGACTGCAGACCGAATAAAGCATTCTCCTCCTTTCCAAACCGTAGACCAGGCCTTGTACAATTTGCAACGAACCGTCAGGACACCTTCCGGCAAGTAATCTTCTTTTTTTTCTTCAAGAATTTCCACTTGCTTCACGTTTAATTCATGGCTGACAGTTTTTGAACCAAACTTCATTGCGCAAGATTTTGATTTAAAGGGCGATCCATCATGTGCCAAAAACGAAAGTTCGTAATTTAAGGGTATCAGTTCAGGACCGTCATCTTCTACATCTCTCTGAAGAGTGAGACTGATGTATTTTTCTTCCAAATGCCAATTCGTAGACAATCTTAATTTCCAGTGAGTGTTCGTCAATGGTTCCGCAAGAAATTGAGGACTGTAAAGAGTATCATCCCTTGCTTGAAGCCAGGATTTAATGTTTTCTATACGCCAGATCACTTCAAAAGCATTTTTACTCTTGCCCGACATACCTAGCGGTGCTCACAGACAGAAAGAAATCTAAAATCACTCGTATTGACTGTTTTCATCGTATGAAGAACCAGAAGGGAACTCCCCGTTTTCCAAGCGAGACGATTGCGTTTGCGCATTCTCTTCCAGGTCATTTATCAAGGCCATTCACTCAGTATTCCAAGCCGATGTGATAAGAAGCTGTTTTGTAATTCGATTTATCAGTCGCGGTTGTAAAAGGCTTAATATATCATAACTCCTGTTGGTTTTTATTAATCAATGTAAATTGTTTAAGAAAATTGTTTCAAGAGTAGTATACTTTCAATAATAAATATTCAATAATGAAAAAGAAAATAAGGGGTTGGGGGAGGGATTCTAAACTAATATTTTACGATTTAAAAACGAAACTTACAAAGAATGGATGATATCTTAGATATTATCTGATGCTCATGGATTTAAAATTAAACACTTTAAAGTTAAATAGAATCACTGATTAAAAACATTTTATTTTATTTTTAAAATATAGAAAAGTATTAAATGATTGAAACATTTTATCCTCATCATTTACCACCCTCTCAGTTTCTCTTGAGAGGATATTCT
Organism: Araneus ventricosus; assembly: GCA_013235015.1. Lineage (NCBI taxonomy): Eukaryota > Metazoa > Arthropoda > Arachnida > Araneae > Araneidae > Araneus > Araneus ventricosus. The sequence continues at coordinate 25,410 of BGPR01013628.1, read as the reverse complement.
CTTAGGAGGTGAATCAAAATAAAACGTCAAGCCAATCGGACATGCTTAACAAAGTTTGGATATGTCAAGCCAAGTTTTCAATATATGGTATTAAATAAAACGACCAGAAGTTCCGAATTTTTCTCCGCTTTTATTCAACTTGACTTAAACTAACATGTTCGTTACGACAGAATTTTGCAGTCTATTTTTCACACACTTACTACTGTGCTAGAGGTTTGAAATATTGTAAGCTTCTGTGTTCTCGATGATATTACACTATTTTAATATTTTCAGAAGTTAGTTAACAATTAATCATTAATTAAATCATTTTTTATATCGCATCCATAATTGATTTCAAGATTAAAGAGAAGAAAAAAATTAAAATTAAAAACTGCTGTTTAAGTACCGTATTAAAAGTGTGTTTTTAAAATTCTTTTTAATTAAATTTATAATTGTTTTTCTCGGAAAGAAAAAGTGTGCCGAATTGTATATCGGATACCTGTATTATACTTGCAGGTAAATATAGCTCACGTTAAAAGAACACTTACTTAAAATGTTTTCAGATAAAAAAAGTTGTTAAGATTTAATAAAATTAAATACGCCTTCCGAACATTTGATATGCATATAAAATGATCAGACCGGACGTCACGATCTTATAGATCCCATTTTCGACTCTTTATCCCAGAAAGAAGAAGTGTGTAGACTTTGATCAAATGTCCCAGATTGTCCTTTTTTTATTTCTCAGTAAGTGGCTCAAATTAGAAAGTATGGTGAGCTAGATTTAACTTTTCAAAAACTTGCTTCGTAGAAATTCCCTTCTCCATCTTTTGCATACATCAAATAGGCTCACCTAAATATGATCCATGGAGATATATTAGCCTAGTTAAAACCAGCGGGATTAGTCTCCAGAGAAAAAAGAAGCTAAAAGGCAGTAAATTGAACAAGCGTCCCTAACGCAGTGGAGAAAAAAATAAGCGAAATGTCATACCGCATTTCCGAAGGTCGTGGAAGGAAGGTTTGATGCAGAAGTAGGAAGTAGAGTTGAAATCAGAAGCCGGCGTGATTACGCAATAGGGCTGCGTAAGATAAGGAAAAACAAATTTCCAATTTGAACGCCTTTTTTTTAACCGATTGACAAAAAAATTGAACACAAATCTACAATTAAGGTTGGAAGTCCATATACAAAACTTCATTTATATAAGTAATTTTGTTAAGAAGTTATTGCGTTCAACAGTATGCGAATTTACAGACCGACAGATAGACAACCCTTTGACGTATTTGGCCCAAAATTTTATAAGGACCTACATTCATGATGATAAAACTGTATACCAAATTTTATCCTTTTAGCTATTCTTAGTTTTGTGTTATGAGGTTCACATGAACGTGGACAGACAGACTTACCCTAGACGGATTTCGTCCAAAATTTGATAGAAATCTACAAATTATGTTTAAAGATCACATACCAAATTTTATCCCTGTAGCTGTAATAGTTTTCGAGTTGTGTTCACAATCACACAGACAGACATAGTTCTAAAATTGTGTTTTTCGGACTCAGGGAGGTCTAAAACGTGGAGATTCGTCAAAATCTCGAGTTCGAATTTTTTGCCGATTACAATACTTTCTCTTTGTATACTTCGTACACAAGAAATTCAAAAGTAGTAAGAGTAATAGCAAAATACATAATTTATGTTTTTTTATCTCGTAATGCTTCTTTTCTTATTTGAAAATTTTTAATAATTAACTACTGTGATGTTTTTAATTTTTTTTTTATTTATTTTATTGACAAATCTTAGAAATTTTTTCCAATATCCTATCCCATCTTCTTGCCACCATCCTGGATTGCGCTCCAAAGTTCCAGAGTGTTTTTGGATTTAAACTCAGAAAATATGGACACTTCATATTAACAAAAGTAAACTGATATTCCGGATTAGCTGGGACTCTAATTTCGGTCCTCTGTCCCAAACTGTAAAAAAAGAGTTCCGTATTTGCCCTAAATTTTAGTCAATGTTCCGGATTGTCCATCTCTTTATAGATCACTAAATAGTGCAAATTAAAAAGAAATTAAATAGTTGTAATTATTTATGAAGTCAAATTCTGAAGAATTCTCCTTTCACTATTTTTACTTTCTTGTATAGGAGGTATACAAAGAGACATTATTGTAATCCTCGACCACGAGGTTTTAATGAAACTGCACATTTTAGATTTCTTGAGTCAGAAAAACAATTTTGGGAATAAGGTCTTTTTTCTGTCTGTGAAAAGGAGAACTCAAAAAGTTAAATTTCTAGCCAAATGAAATTTGGTATGTAGTCTTTACACTAAAATTGTAGAAAAGTATCCAGTTTTGAACAAAATCCGCCAGCGGAAGTCTATCGTTGGTGTACATGGAAACACGATAACTCAGTAATTAAAAAAAGTTTTATTTTAAAAAGTTCTCCTTTTTTTATGTACCTATAAGTACAATAATTTTTTAATCTTGAGATTTACTGAACCTGAAACTCACAACCAGGTACCATCACTATTACGGAACACAAATTTAATTTAATAAATGAATAACTCATAATTAACTACTGAAAAATTTAAATAGTGCATTGTCATCTAAAAGGCAATGTTTGTGTCCGTGTGTGTCTGCGATGTCCAGACGAATCTATCGCACTTACAGTCATGAAATTTGGCACACGGGTAGTCGTAATGGTGCCTGAATGCACCTCGAAGCCGGAATTTTAAAATTTAATCTAGAAATTTTTTATTTAATATTTTGTGTTGTTTTGGGTGCTTTTTCGCACTCATTTCTCAATAGAATGGCTTCGAATAATTGTACGAAAGAAACAGTTACACCATCAGAAAGAACAAACGATTTCTGTTCTAATGAAGTTTGTTTCGTACGTCTAACGTAATTCACTGAATTTCGAGAAATTTTTGAAAAATAGTCACTTTTATGGTAATTTTTAATAAAGATTTCTTCAAATTATCGCATGTGACGTTCTAACATCTCTATAATTTTCATTTTTTCAGCTTATAACTGGAACGTTTCTGTCGGATTTAAAACAACAACAGTTAAAATATATTTTTTCTTTAATTAATTTTTCCATGATCAGTTCAAACAGTTTTTTTGCTAGCGAGATTTAACAGCGAGAGTTTCTCCGGACGAGTGACCTTCCTCACGGCAGGTAATGTCATATGCTTTCATTCCCAACATGCATTTTCTACAATCCGATGTGTATCTTTTGTTTTCAAAACTTTTTCGTGCCATTGTGGGCATTCTTTTTTTTCCCCCATTTTTTTGAAGTCCTGATTCTACTTGCAATGCTTGCGTGTTGAAATATCATTATCGCGAAGAAAAATAAGCTTGACATTCAATAATGTGTATCTTTTGTTTTGTTTTCAGAACTTTTTCATGTCATTATGGGAGTGAAAAAGAATATGGAGGTCTTTCTAGGAGAGTGCCATTTTTTTTTCTCTTGACGAATCAGATCGGCAATAATTTTAGCCCGTCTTTTGATTGCAATTTTCATTTCTTTTTTCATTACGAATTGAATAAAGCAAAGCTAATACTAATTCTAAAGGTACTAGAAACGACACTGACACTTATGAAAACTACGCAGTTGAATTTTTTAAAAAATAATATTTAATAAAAACATCTATAACTGTGGCCGATAAATCGACCCGAAGCGAACTACATTCTCCTTCAAGCATACTCAAAAAACAATACAATACCGACGTTTAAAATCTATAGTTCCAGATTAATTCTAATACGGTGGAGAGCGCCCTCTTGTAATGAGGCAGACCAAAGGGTTACACTGGGATATTTTCCACAGCATCTGTTCTGTTCATTGTCTACATCAGAGGTTCTCAATTTGAATGGTTTAGTTTGGTGTGTTTTTAGACACAAAACTAGTGTTTGTATACGCTGTGCGTGTTCAATTTGAAGTGTTTATCTTTGGAGTGACTTCATTTCGATATTGTTTGATTTCTCAAAATGGACAAGTGGTTGAAAACTGGAATTCTTAAGGGATCGGCATCTAGAACTGAATGAAAAATGACCTGTCATCCCGAATGTTAAATGAATAGTTTAGTTTTCAAAAGCTTTTATTTAAATTGTTTCATGTTTGTAAAAGTGGAATTTTATAATAGACTATCAGCTCGCTTCTTAATGTACTAAAGTTCCGAAATATTGTACAAATGTGTGTTACCTGTGACATTACAATATTTTAATATAATCTGAATTTAATTATCGGTTAATCGATTGATTTTAATTACATTTTTATTTCCTATAAGTGTGCCATCTGATAGTGAATTTACGAAAAAATGCATTTCAAGTTTGCATAATATTTATAATAGTGAATTTTGAAATATATTCGCGAGTAAAAAGTGAAAAATAATAAAATTAAAAGTGTTTAAAACATGCTTTTATTAGTGTAATAAAAAGCAGATAATTATTTTTATCATATATATAGTCGCCAGAACAAAATCGTAAAAGGAAGAGGCACGTAAAAACGAGAAGTGAGAGAATAATACCATAAATAAATATAAAAAAGAAGATTCGGAAGCATTCACTAAAAATTAGAATATATTATAAATGGGATTAAAATTCCAATATACTTAGAGTATTTCTGTCACATATTTTTGATAAAATAATAAATTTTAAGTTACGTATTTTTAAAATTTTCATACTTTTTTAATCGGCTCTAAAGCATCGCAGGTTTAAGATTAAAACATGATGGCCACTTTAACATCAGCAGTAAACGTTTTGTGTCTTCCTTGCTCTTTTGAAGAAGTTTTATAGCCTGGCCTTTAGAGTCGCCTTATATAATGTTAACAGTGTTAGAATCATTTGTTTGATATTATCAAACATTTAATATCTCCATAGATACAAACAGGGTTTTTCCCCTCTTTCTTTTATCCTTTGGTATATTTTGTACTTCAATAATGAAATAGAATTTCTAAATTCATTTCGCTCATAATCTAAAATAATTTAATAGCTGTGTATTTCTGTAATATAGTAATATGTTATAAATTATTTCTCATTTCTTTATTTTTTAAATCCTCATACTTTCAGTTTTCACTGATTTATATTTAATCTATATTTAATTGTACGATAATCTATATTTGATTATTGTACAATTCACATCAAGTTTATTTCCTTAGATTTTTGATAATACCCAGACAAATATGAAAAATTTCGTGATCAGAAACAAAATATCAGAAGTTGTAGATAAGTATTTTTCCCCATTGTATTTATTCAATGCTTGTTAAAAGCGACGCCCATCATAACCGAAAGCGTTTGCTGATACAGAATGACGCAGAAAAGAGAACTTGTTTTTTTGTTCGTTTTTTTTATTGCACGTTGTCTGTTATACTTGGCCTTGTTGAAGATAAAAGAAGAAAAAATCATTCAAACTCCTTTCAAAAGAATGAAAATCTCAATACAAAATTAATGGGCCAAGTTTCAAAAATTCGATCAAAACAAATCGATTTGTTACTTAACGCATTTTTTAATTAAATAAGTACACGTGGAATTACTACATTGTCTGTGTTGTTATAAAAAGTTTTATTACAGGGTGGCGACAAAACCTGGAAATCAGGGAAATTCGTAAAAATATCTAAAAATCAGGGGAAATTAATTGTTACTTGAGTTATTATCTATAAATTAGTATCTTATGTCGAACATTATTTGTAAGAATAAATTAAATTTAAAAAAATTATATTCGTTTATAAAAGCATAAGTGTTTGATTAGAGCAATTAATTTCTTATGCTTTGTTAAAGAATAAAGATTTAAAGTAATATTTTGGCAGTTTCTCTTGTTTAAATCTTTGCTAAAATATGTATTATTAGGTAGGTATAATTATACTATTTTTATATATGTATGCTGCAACATGTTATTCTGGTACTCATGAAAAGAGCACTAATTAGTTATTGGACTGTTTTAAAATTTTGAGCAAAGATTATAATAACCTTTACTGTTAATATAATTTAACTTGTGTTTCAAAGAGTAGTTTTAAGGTTTCTTGGAATTCTTGTATAGTTTTAGAAGCAAAGTAGTTTGTTAGAATTTCCAGTAATTTCTACATATAAGAAATGTGATATACTGTTTTAATTGATTTTTTTAGGATGGTTATTCCATTTTATTAAAATTAAATTTCATAAAAATATATGTTTTTCATATTAAAAAACTGGTAAAAGTATTTTTAATAATGTATATTGTAAACATACAGTGAATCTGAGTAGTGAGAAAGCCAGGAAACTATTATAATTAGTAGCCGTAAATCAGAGAAATGTTGTAAGTTTAGTCAGGGAAATTTTTTTCACAGTTTCTGTAGCCACCCTGTATTAACACTAGATTTACAATGATTATCTGCATATTTTTATTGAAATAATTCAGTCTGACTCACAATAGAAATAAGGTTTTATGAAATAAAAAACAATTTTAATTCGATTGAAATGAATCATTTATTATGAAAAAAACTGTATTGAAAACGTTTCTTTACGTATAAACTCTGTTTTTGAAATATGTTTTTCGCTGGCGTTTTTATTGCATTTAGCATACATTTGCTTATATCTTGTAGCAACATACAGTTACATAATCGAAATAATAAATTTGTCATGCATCTAACTAAATGCGCTACTGTGAAAAACTGAAGTAACATTCATAAAATAAGCAAAAATTCGTCGCTTAACAAGCTCAACTATCGCTTAACTATCTCAATTTTCTGAAATTTCAAAGAGGAAGAAAATGCTCAATTTTTCGCAACCAATAACTAATATTTTTTATTTTTCTCATCTAATACGAATATATGGTCTCATGTTCCAACCAGATGTGAAAAAAATTCGGAAATATTTGTTCTTGGTTGCGAAAAATTGAGTACTTTCTTCCTCTTTGAAATTTCAAGAAATTGAGATTGGTGGTGCTGCTTGTTAACCGACGATTTGGAGTTGATATGTATACAATGGTTCACAATCGGTTATAGAGAATCGTGTATTTACAGTGAATATTCGTCACGAGAGCATTTAAGGGACCAACCACAAATTGCTGAACACAAAAGGATGTTGACTCTCCCCGTTTCATAGAAAGCTGATAATGGTTTGAAACTTTCATCTATGGCAATGTTCTATGACATTACGTGCATTTTCTTAAAAGTAGTACGTTCATTCGAGAAGATATAAAGGTTTACTTAAAAAATCTCAAATTTTCCTTATGTTTTTTGCTTAAAATGTGTAAAATTTTCAACTAAATTATACGAAGCTTGCAGAATACTCGACAATACGTTAAAGAAGCATTGTATTAATATTTGAGGTGAATATATTGAATATTAAAAGGAAGTATGAGTATTTGTAGTAAATAATATTTAACTGCGCATGTACGAAACATAGCATAATTTTTCTTTCAAAATGTCAAACCCGGCATATATAGGTCAGCTTGTATAAAAACTCCAATACAATCACTAAAATTCAAAAAGCTGTATATATACGCATTGTAGCAAGCGGCACTCCAGTTGCTCTCTAAGAGAAACTAAATAATGAGGGTTTTTCCACGAATTCATATTATTTAAATTTTAATCTTCGAATAGTTATCGTGGAAATGTGATTTAAATTGTGAGCTTAATTTATAAATATGCATTAGTATTCAACATTTCTACAATTCAATCAAACTACTCGAAAATTCAAGTTTATAAAACATATATTTGTGGAAAACCCCTAGTCATTAATCGGTTTCAGTAATATGTCAAGACAGCAATAAAATGATTTTTGAATTTAAGTGACTACCAGTTCCCGTAAACTGTCTACTCTATAAAACGTAATCGCTTACGTTAACAGAATGCCCACTTACTTCCTTTACCCCAGCACCGATTAACTTCAGAGCAACTGTAGCTATAGTCATAAATATGGTGTCTAGGTATACTAAAGTAGCTATGCGCTACGCGATGAGATCACTTGCAGTGCTGCCTGGCGGAAAACTGCAGATCTAGTGTTCCTATCTCGAAAACGGTATGATAGAGGAGAAAAAAGCGGTTGCAATGTCAATAGGTTCTAATGATTACGCTGATAAGTAGAGTTTTCTTTACTTTTTAAAAAATTTCTTATGTCTATAGATACAAATTCTTGCGGTTTAATTTTTGTTAGTCTTAAATTTAAGTCCGGAAGATTCAAAAAATAGGAGACGTATCAGATGCGTTAACGTGTCAGTCCGTGCAGTGCATAAGATTGCATGCGGACCATTGCCGTCAAATTGGACTGCTATCGTAACTTCAATTCTATTAAATATTTGGGGCTTAAAATAAGCAAATTACGTTGTAACGATATAAATGGGGTGAATGAAACATTTTTAAGAGAAAGCACTCCGTGGTTTCAGTTGGAGAACAAATGTTTAAATTCAGGTATCATCAATTAAATATTTGAACATAAGACATAAAGCCTTTAATCTGTTTTAAATTAAGTAGGATAAATGTGATATTTTCCTACAATATAACTACTACTATTATTTTCCTACTATATTCTATTTCCTCAGATAGGAAATTTGTTTTGCTACAATTTACTTTGATAACCTTATTAAAAAAATAAGGACAGGAGACTTTTTGTATTGTTGTCCAAAATTTGCCTGGATATGGTCACAAATAGTTGCCTCAATTGGAATGTTGAAATCAATGGTAATACTTTCTTAAAATGCAGGGATAACTCAGGAAACAATTATAACCACTAGCAGTCCTCATAAATTAGAAGTGGTGCAATTCAAAGCAAAGAAACAATAAAAGGACAATAAAGCCATTAAGTGTTGAATCAAAAAGAACAAAAACTAAGTTTGGTAGTTTTGTATCATTGTGAGAAAGCAAAGGGAGAAGAGGAAGTGATACAGTGATAAATTTTGCACCTGGGTTCTTGCATTGTGGGCTGAAATTAAATTGAGACTTAAAAATTAAAATATTTTTGCTTTAAATATGCTTAAAGAATTTGGTGGTCGATCTAGTCAAGAGGTTTCGTTTACTGGACCGATGGTACATTTTTTAATACCATCTTCTTCTCTTTCTTATTATAAAAGTACTAGAAAATCACCCGTTATAATTGCCTCTTCATTTGAGAGATTTCCCGTCAAATTTGACGTGTTTAATTAGATATATATGCGAGAGAAATGTTTAACATTAATTGAAAACAAATAAAATAAGCATATGTTTTATGACAGGAATTTATTTTTTATTTACATATTTCTTTATTCAAAAAACGTCTTTGTAAACAACATTTCGTGTGAAGTATTTTTCGTTGTTTAATAATTTTATTATAATTCAATAACTATGAAATTCTCAGCTCGTGAAACGCAAGTTAAAATTTCAAAGGAATTCTTTGTTGTAATCAAAATAAAGCACTTCTCTGCTTGTCAAACGTTGCCAAAAAATATTATCAAATTATATCATTACGATTTCAATAAATAATCAGATGCATCGTGGCGTCCAAACTATATCACGCGTACGATATACCACTGATGTAATTTACTACTTTCTATTGAAAAACGGAAATTAACTTGAAATATATGATTAATATAATTCAAAATTTCTATTTGACTATTAATCATAGCGAGATAAATTTTATATCAATCGATAGAAAATTTTATTTCACTATTTTAGAGCTACTAAATTTTAAATTAGAACGACATTTATTCTTTTAAATTTAAAATTACTGAAAATTAGGTTCTCTAACAATGACATAATGCTGATTAACGTCTTGCAGTGCTATGGCGCGAGTTTTATTGTTGGTGACGTCAGAGCGTTACCGAAAGATAGATCTGGGCTATTATATTAGTAATAGTTCACAAATAATTAGTTACATTGTTTTGAAGATAAATAAACTAACGCTTGGTTTTCATTAAAATTACTTCACTTTCACTGAACATGAAAACTTGTCCAGGTGGTCCAAATTCGGAGAGTCCTCTCTAAGTTCCCAAAAATAAATAAACAAATGAATAAAATTTAAAAAAATTAGCTGTTTTTATTTAAAATATTCTAAAATAAAAATAGAACCAGTGGGAGTAGCCTCCCCTAAACTTTCTCGTATACTGCTAAAAAATTTGTCATTTCCCCTCCCCTTGCGTGGATAAAAAAAATCGAACCTACTGTAATCCAGAATGCAACGAATATCATAAGGTTTTTCATTGCAGATTATAGTGATTGTAAAATATTTAAGTGAAGAATCATATTAAAAGAGATGCCTATGTATTAAAACTTAGCAATATTTATTTTCCATCACACTCCAGGAAGATCCGCTATTATACGAGCGAGCGAAAGCAAAACGGGAGATAAAACATATCAATCACAAACCCGTCTCAAGGACGTAATCCTCCCGCTTGGTACCAGAGATAGCTAAGTAGGCATGCGCGTGGAAATGGTTTTGAAACGAAGGCTTAACAAGTATGCGATTATACAAACCGACAGACAGTCAACCCGTTGACGGATTTGGCCCAAAATTTTATACGGACCTACATTCATGACGATAAAACTGTGTACCAAATTTTATCCATCTGGCTTTTCAAGTTTTTGAGTTATAGCGTTCGCATGACCTCGAACATACAGACAGACAGACTTCCCGTTGACGGATTTTGTCCAAAAGTTGATAGAAACCTACAAATTATGTTTCAAGTTTACATACCAAATTTCATCCCTTTATCTCTAATAGTTTTCGAGTTATCGTGTTCACAGACACACACACAGACAGACATAATTCCAAAATTGTGTTTTTCGGACTCAGGAAGGTCTAAAACGTGGAGATTCGTCAAAATCTCGAGTTCGAATTTTTTGACGATTACAATACTTTCTCTTTGTATACTTCGTATACGAGAAAGTAAAAATGTAAGTAAGCATAAATCACGCAGAAACAAATCGTTTTACTGTTCTTCCTTAAGGTTGATTCATTCCCATTGTTCAAATATGGTGATCATATTCTACGAATAAACCATCGGGAATATTCTCTTCTCGATTTTCTCGTATGCATCCTTATTATGACACGTTTCTTGTTTAGCTTCGTCATATAGTGAAGAGAGCCGATTATGCATTTTAAGCCTCTTCCGAATAGCCATTTGGGTTCGAAAATGAACAATTATCTACAATATTGGCGTAAATACCACAGGCTAAATTTCATTTGTCTTGTACGCTGCGTTTTTGAGTTATTGTGTTCACATATAGAGAAGTAGACATAAGTTCTCATATCTCTTTCGAACTCAAAGAGATCCAAAATATGGAGATTAAACATAGAAAAATCTTGAAGTGAAATTTTTTAATGATTTCAATTTTTTTTATTCTTCATCTGCTTGAAAATACTAACAAAACAAAACAGAGTGACTGGGTGTTTGGACCTCCCCCTGTATGATTTATTTTTTAAATATGGATTAAAGAAATCTCCAAACCACGTGTTGGCAATCCTCGATATATCTGCCCCAGTGGCGAATACAGAGCCCCCCCCCCCGCCCCTCCAGAGTTAAACCAAAATTCTATTTCTTCTTTATCTCTTTACAAAAAATAATAAAACGTGGCAACATTGCTTTCTGGCTTGAAAGGCACGAAAATTTTCCCGCTTTTGAAGTCATTCCACTAGTGCTTGTAGTGTTAACTCGGTCGAAAGCATTTTTGGCCAGTTATTTCATTGTGTTTCTGTTAAATTATCAAAAGTTTTAATAAGTATTCTTTGTGATTCTTATTGTTTGGCGAGTCAAGTTAAGGTGTTTTGACTTACATAAGCCATGAGGTCATGACTTTATAAAATTTTTATGACCTCATCCTCCCCCAGATAAAAATACTGGATTCGCCACTGGTCTGCCCTCCACAACAACAGTTAAATCACCAGTAGTACTATTGTATAGCAAAGGATTCGGAAACCCTTCGCGATTTTGCGCATGCGCCGGGCGGAGTTATTTTACTCAAAATAGGGGAAGTGAAGAATGGAGGGGTGATGTTTACATTTTACTGAGCGTGATCTAACAAAGAACTCCGGAAATGCGCTCATATGACTCATTGCCTGACACCCCTTTCCGGTGTAAAATCGTCCAAAAGTGGCAGTCTCGGAATCCATTGCTGAACAATAGTTCGGATGAGAAGAGAGGCTATTCACGAAACGAAAAAAAATTACTGTTTAAAAATCTAAGACATTACTCGATTCAAGCTAATCTAGTGAGCATACATTATAATTACAATAATAATATATAATTCATTTTAAATATAACTCTAAGGAGATCTAATTTTTATTGGAGTCCATTATTTTTTATTTAGTATATATAAAGTTATAAAAGGGTGCCCAGTTCTTCCCGTTTCCAAAAGTAATTTGGGGCAAATGGGTACTAAGGAAGGGATGGGGACCACCTTTAGTTTCTTATGTGGCCTTACCAGTTATTTACAATTTGTATTGAAACATGTAATCATCCATAATATAATAATAATTACAGAACAATAACCCTTAAGATTTTCCTCGAGCGGACTTCTGCCAACTGCCGAAATGCAATGAGGCTTTTTAGTGTAAAAAGGTTCCTACGTTGTACTAGGCCTTGGAGAACTAATATTAAATTTTACTTCCTATATGGAAAAAAATGTCGGGAGGCTGTCTTTTTCAAACAGACGCTGATGTTAAATGTTGCCTTACTCGCTTGACTCTTTTGTTTCTCGAAGTTTCACTTTGTTACTCGCGATTCTCTTTTGTTTCTCGAATCTTCTCGTATTCTCTTTGTTGCTCGCGATACTCTTTTGTTTCTCGAAGTTACTAGTGATACTCTGTTGTTTCTCGAAGTTACTCTCAATTCTCTTTTGTTTCTCTGAAATACTAATGTATGGAAAATTGGCGAAATAATATAAAATTAAGGTTACAATGAAAATTGTTTTATTTCTTAATAAAATATATTACAATATCAATTCTTTTGTTTTGAATTCTTCAATCGTGCGTGAATATATTACAATTCTGTGTAGGATCGGTCGATGATATGAAAAGTAACATACATTATACATAACCATTAAACATTTCCAGTTTTTAAACCATTTAAAAAACAAAATTTTCAACTCAATCACGAAATCTCGCTCGCGAAAACGCGGCAGGCGAGAGCGTCAGCAATTTTGCGCGCGCACCTCGCGAGTGTGACGTCACCAATTCAACTTATTTTTGCCCAACTTTGCGACTCAGTAGTAGCTGAACTACAATTCCTATTTTCAAATTTTTTTTTTTTGTAACTTCTGTTGTTACCCCTTATCTCTAAAATAAGACATTAGTTATGTTTTTAACATAGGTAGTTACCGAGATATAGAGGATCTCCCATACAACGTTTTTTGCGGCGTTTTGACGTGTGAATCAAATTCCTTCCTGAAACCTCAATGGGAGGAACGTAGTTCTATGTTAAAAATGCAAAGTTATAATAACAGCAAATTCCCAAATGGAAATTATGCGTTGTTTATTTAATCATTTGGAATCTTTCGATAACGCAAAACGCTGAACCTATTCATTTTATCTTTTTTTTTATAGGAGTTTATATTTGTTTTGTGTAAGTATAATAAATAATTTATTACTCTTTCCCTCATTACACTTTCAAAAATGTTTCCCTTAAAATATGGAAACCAAAATGGTTATAACTTTACATATGTAAATCTCAAACATTTTAAAAAACAGTGTTTTATTATTCCAGCAAGATGTATCATTTTAAATCGTGAAACATTGTCTAACACAAAATAAATTTCAATTAAAATCTGTTTTAAAACACATTTATGCAAAATATGAATGGAAATTTGAAAAAGGATGTGTTGTCATATTACTGTAATCTTTCTACTGAGTTTATTTCAATAAAATATTTATTTTACGTTTATCCTTAACTTTAACTTTTAATTAAACTTTACTATAACTTGTAGTTATCTTTTACTCTAAACTTTTATTCAAAACTAATTAATATTTTAAAACATTAAAGACTAGCTTCCTCATTTGAGGACAGTTACAATTTCACTTCCGTGGCGATCACATTTCATTGTTTATTTTTTGTTTTGTCTAGCCAGTAAATATGTATTCATAAACTCCTAGATAATTCTCAACAGGCATATGTCATTAATTAGCCAGATATTCAAGAAATGTCATACGGAATTTTTCTGATATTGCTTTTGATGTTCTTTTTTTATATTTTACTACATTTTAAAAATATTAAAGTAAAAACATAAAGTAAAAATAATTTAATGATTTTTTTATCAATTTTTTTTATATTTTTTTCAAAAAAATAATTAAAAAACCCAAGAAAAAGGAAATTTTTTTAGGAATTTAATTTTACTTCACAGTTATATTGATGTTTTAAACATAATTTAATAGACATTTATTGAAATTTATGCTTTAAATTAATTTGGGCTTTAGCAGGTTGAAGCTGTGAAAACAAATTTTTTAAAGATATTAACGCATACGCATTGCAAATTTTACTATACACTTTTATTTAATTTTACTTGGGTGGTGTTTGTAAAGAGGGAATTTTGCAATTGATTTTTCACTCACTTTCTTATGCACTACAGGTTTACCCTACTGATGTGGGCACCACAAAATGTGGATGAGTTGCTCAGGTTTCATATGAAGAAACTCGCCCGCCTAGGGTTACATAAATGGGGGACGTAGTCCCCCCTTCTGTGATAGTACGTACCTCCTACGGGAGGGGTTGGGCCGTGAGGCTGTGTTGGCCATTAGGACCCGACCTCAGTACTCATTTCTATTGCAACGGCTATCATTCAGATTTTCCCGTATGCCTAGGCAGGTCGGGGTGACTGTAGACTTATGGTTATGCACTACAGGTGTAAAGTTTTGAACATTTGTGTATTCTCGAAGGCAACACACTATTTTAATATTTCGAGACTTAATTATCTGTAAATCGATTAATTTAATTATAATTTTGTTCCATACGAATGGTGCTGCCTGGTAGTAAATTTGACAAATAATTGACTTGAAGGTTTCATAATAATTATTATAAGGTTTTATCAACTAAAGAATAAACTGATTAAAATAGTTAAGATAAGAATATCTCTACTGTTCTGTACTCTAATAAAAGCTTTTTTTAAAAGCTATTTATATTAAATAAATTTAATTTATTTATAGTAACACCCTTTATACATTTCTCACTTATATGTTGTTTACATTTGTACATCGTTTCATCAGTCCCGATTCATTCCTAATTATTGTAATGATAAAGTACAGTAAAACACCGTTTATACGTTTCTCATTTATACGTCGTTTACATTTATGCGGCGTTTCATCCCAGTCCCGATTCATTCATATTCATTGAAATGATTAAGTACTTCGTTTATACGACGCAACGCTTCGGTTATATGTCGTTTTCCCATTCTAAAATTTGAAAATCCCCTCCTTTCTACTGTATAGGAACTACGATAAAGATATCATGACTTCAAAATATTCACAATTGATTAATTAATGGAAGACAAATTGTCTGGTGATGATTTAAGCAATGATGAAGAAGTTATTCCACCTTTCTTTAACTCTTTCGATACGAGAACGTCCCAAACGTCCCTTCAAGCACAAGACGGCGGCCGTTCGAAACGTTGAAATATCACTGCGAAATTCCCACCCCTTTCGTTAAGTGTGATTGATTTCAACCCCGCTTCGCATGCTTTCTTCGTTAGAGCGGCTCTCCCAGATGGGTTAGGGGAAAAGGAGGGTTTTCTAAGAATTCGGGCCGTGCCAGATGTCATTGTGGTTTTTTAGGGGGGAAGCGAATTTCCCTTATCTTTGAAAGAGGAACTCGGGCGTTCCCGTATTGTGAGGTCCCTCTATTCCAATTGTCTTAGGAATCAGAGGATTAAAGACGCCATGGAGTCCATTGAAAAACTTCGAACTTATTTCTTTTGTCAAAAGAATTAACTTTTCACCTTCATGGCGGAATGGAATGCATTCCATTGCTTCTTTTTTTCTTTGTATATGAAGTCAATAGGAATTGCCAAACTCCAGGACAGTTTTCAACCGGAATACCACCAGTTAGCCAGATTTTGAAGTCAACATGTCGTCATTTTCAATTTTTAAAAATTTTCCTTTGATTTACTTTTTGAGGTAATGCAAGGAATTATAAAACAATTTTTACTTTTTCATTTTACTATACTTTAAAAATCTTTATTATCTATTTTAAAAAATCCTTTTAAAAATTATATTTTCGATTTTTTTTTTTAATTTTTTTCTTCTAAAAAATTTAAAAAAGAAAATCAAAAAAATTTATTTCATCGAATTTAATTTTACTTCATAGTTAAATTAATGTAAGTGTTTTAAACATAATTTAACGGAAATTTATTGAAATATATGCTTTAAATTAATTTGGTCGTTAATAGAAAATTTAAATTCAAAACAAAATTTTCTCGGGAGAACTGACTATTTTTTAAAAATTTCTCAAAATTCAGTAAATTACGTTTGAAGCTCAAAACAAATTTCATTAGAGTGAAAATTGTTTGTTCTATCCTATGGTGCATCGATTGTTTTTCAACTATCATTAGAAAAGATACTACAGCCGTAAACGTGCCGAAAATGACCCAAAACAACACAAAACATTAAATAAAAAATTTTCTAGATTAAATTTTAAAATTCCGGCTTCGAGGTGCATTGAGTCGCCATTACGTCTACCTGTGTGCCAAATTTCATGGCTGCAAGTGCGATAGATTCGTCTGGACATCGCGCGCGCACACGCACACACACTGCCTTTTATAAGTATAGATATTCTGTCTGCCTAGCACTAATGCACCCATTGAAAGGGTCTTTATTTGTATGAATAAGTTGTGGACGAGATAGAAAAAACAGTTTCAAGTCGCAATTTATAAAGCAACGTTAATTACCAAAGTTAATTTTAAGAAATCTTTCTAAGAATTTAATTCTCTTTTCGTAATCTACACTAAATCTACTGAAGCAAAAATTTGTTCTTCAGAAAAATGCAAGATCACATGAATTATTTATTTTCATGTGTTTATTCCTGATCTTTTCGTTAATAAATAAAAAATGAGGAAATATGTGTTTTCTTGAATTTGCATAATATTAAATAAAAAAGTTTAAAATGTCTCGTTTTGTGGGGAAAAATAAATGGTCACTTTATTGATACATCAACAATTCCTAAACTTCTCTGGCTTCGAAATCCTGTCTCAAATCCACATTAAAGAAGAAAACTGAACTTCTTTATGGAATTCATACAGCCAAATGAGCAGCTGCTTAGATGCTGAAATCTGATGTTACCATCATCACCCAAATATAACCTCTAAAAGAATATTGAACATCTATAAATAAGGTTGCTATAATTCCCAAGCATTAATACGGAACGTTTAAGTGCTAAATAGATAAAGTATAAAAAAAAGTGGGTTGGTAATGGTTTATTTTACTCTGATAAAAAAATTAATAAAGTTTAAGGATTCTAATGAAATGAACATGTAAAACGATAAAAGATGCAAGGCTAATCCTTTTTAGTCCAGTCATAATGTAAAGTTGATTTTACTTCCTTAATTATGCCATTATCTTCTTTCACATAATTATGAAATTGGCCTCAAGTCGTTTTAAAATTATGATAACAATTCAAAATTGAATCAGTTGTATCCATTGACAACCTGTTTCTTTCTTTCTACCATTGAGTTGGCTTTAGGGAAAATATACTGTCCACATTTGCATTGTGGACTCGAATGGCAATGGTTTAGGGAGAAAACGGGACCGGGACAAATAGTAATACGTGATTGAATAGTGAAATACGGTGACAGTCCCGTACATATGGGACGTATGCCAACCCTATCTATAGATGACGCTCCTTTCTCTTTAACCCTCTGATGCCGAGCGAGGCGGTCCCGGGCTGTTAAAAAATTCCCCTTTAACAGAGGGGAAGGCCAGTTGGCTTCATTGAGGTTCTGAGATCTCTTAGAAGGTAAACGAGGTTGGGGGAACCAACTACCCTTGCCAACCACAGCCCATTTCTGCGTGCCTTAAGGGAAAAATATAGCAGTGGAGGGGTGGTGGGAAAAATGACCACCCATGTTGGGAGAGTCCAATTCATGTCGTTTCCTCCCAAAAACTCCCGGTTTTAAAGGAGCTAGAAGAAAAAAAGTCGCCCCGGGATTAAAGAGTTAATCTCGTTTCGTCATAAATACTTTACCCATAATTCTGTACAAGTTTTTTTAATACTCTTCAGCCAGTCTTTGCCGTTCTTAAATTAAGTTATCTACTGTACATACAAATATGCATAACCATTCTACTGTTATCCATCGCTACAGAAATTATCTTTAATTATCTACCTACTTTTAATTTTTTTAGGAGTATGTATTTGTTATTTGACAAGCTATTCAGTGAACCCTGTTAGCCTGTATGTAGAAGAGTGTGTTATTAAGTAGTTCCCACCCCTTTTTTATTTCTGTTATCATTTTATTGTTTTCTTTTTTTAAGATTTTTTTATTGATTGCTGAAATTTGATCTTCCATCTTACATGTCATCTTATTATATAAAACATATTTACTCAGTGTGTGTTGTTTTTGTCTTTGTATAGCATTTGGATTATTTTTTCCCATTTACTACTTTTGTTAGTTAATACTTTGTACGTAAGATTCCAACTGATAGTTATAAGTTCTTTTATTCCCATCCATGAATGATGCAATTTATAAAAGGAAAAAATGTTGTGCAATGCTAGTTCAACATCAGCTTTTCTCTTGTTTTTTCCGGAATCCCTATGCTTTGAAAACAACCCCTCCCATTTAAATCCTATTTCAAATAATTTTTAAATGTTTCTAGTCCCTTCTTTGTCTAACACAGATATTAAAAAAAGAACTACCCTAGGTCTCCCCAGTCCCACTCCCATTCATCCCAACCTGATCAGGAGCGATCTACGCTATAGAAATGAGGCATGTGATCCGGCGTCGTAATGGCCTTGACACATCCAGCTTCATAAACATGTATGCTGATCCAATGGTGTCTTTTTATACGCAGACGTAATCGTCTCGACTCAGTGAAACGGGGAACTCCCTTTTAGTTCTTCATTCGATGACTACGCGGTGATAAGGGTTATTTTAGATTTCCTCTCTATTAATCAAACACCGTTTACGATGTCAGGTGAAAGGAAAAAAGCCTTTGAAGTGAAATGGCGCATAGAAAATATAAGACCCTGGCTTCAAACAAAGGATGATTCTCTTTACAGTCCTCCGTTTCTTGCGAAATCTGTTATGAATACTCGGTGGAAATTAAGATTGTCACGAAAATGGCAGCAAGCCGAAAACTGCACCAGTCTGACCCTTCACAGATACGCATAACACCACAGCATACCCCCGAACTCGGCGCCTAAACGGCACCCTGTCGGTTGGATGAGTATGT